>OX579634.1:49486058-49671241 GCA_951230915.1 Antitrichia curtipendula | reverse complement strand
AAAGTTGGGTTCCATAAGCATAGGGCCCTTCATCTCAATCCCTATGAAAGGTATTGCTGAAATCATTGATTGTGTAGGTGAGATTACTAGCGAATCCAACTTTCCTTTGTATCAAAATCTGAGAATTTGGTTTGGCCTAATAAAGGAACGCCTACCTCCAATGCTTCATCAACAATTTTCATGTAAAAGAATGGCGCAAGTTCCATAAACTTTGATTCATAAAAATCTGTGATCCATTTGACTAGGTGCACTTGGTCTTCTTTCCATTGTTGTATGGTAGCTTCATCATTTTTAATGCCACGCCCCATGACATAGTGACCCAAGGCGTATCCTACATCCCTACCAACTTGCCATCCTAAGGCAAACATCTTCCCACTGACTTGTGGCCCATTTTTGTCCATATAACCGGATTTTGCTTTCCTCAATTTAGCCAAAGTCATTGTCAACTTCTCGAAGTCTTCATATTCTTTTGAAGCTGCAATGTCTTCAAGTTTTTGGAATGAAACAACTAACACTATCTCCTTAGTGCTCTTATCTTGAATGGCTACTTTATTCTTGTATAGCATTATATAGTCATTTGGAATGTCAACCATTATTTTTCCATTTAGAGCTTTGTCCTCCATATTGCAATGTTGCAAAATAAGATAGCAATCTTTCTCATCACATGGACCTATCATTTCTTTTGCTTCTTTCAGAACTCTCTCTTTCTGGGCCATTTTATGAGCTTTTCGTTTCTTGTCTACACTCTTTTGTCCTCTCTCTTTTGTCAATGTGGAGTTCTTATAGTTTTATGAAAGTAAGGAATGAAATTAAACTTATTGAAAATAGGTAATTATAAACAAATTGAAGGTGTATTCTACACAAAAT
The DNA here is from genome assembly GCA_951230915.1 of Antitrichia curtipendula. Lineage (NCBI taxonomy): Eukaryota > Viridiplantae > Streptophyta > Bryopsida > Hypnales > Leucodontaceae > Antitrichia > Antitrichia curtipendula. Next base: position 49,670,374 of record OX579634.1, on the reverse strand, counting down.
ATTCAAGGAAAATATTCTCAAGAAATATGCAAACAAATCATTCTCACAATATATGCTACAAATGGCTATATCTTTGTCTTTTATACTAAGGCAAAAAGCCTAGAGCAACCTTTTACTTTAGAATGGTAATGCCTTTTTAAATGTAAAAGAATCTTCTAATAATAAGGGTCTTTTATTTTTTTGAAAAGTGAAAGAACCCTTTTGCATTAGTGTAACAAAAAAGTGAAGGTAACTTCAATATAGTTCTTTCAATTTTTAGAACAAAATTTTTGCAATTGATCTTTTGCATATATTTATGACACATGCATGTGCTTATAATTATTTACATAATCTTATAAATCTACTTTATTTTGCAGACTTCCATAAACTTCTAGTGTTTCAATTGTACCTCTAACATATACAAGGGTTTATTATAATTTATAGGATCTATAAATTTATTTTCTTATGAACTCTTATGTAACCTTGTAGTCTTTCAATTGTAGCTATGACACACACATTTACATATTCATATTTATAGGAAGGTTAAATTTATAAATTTTAAAGTCTTATATAATCTCATATTCATATAAATATATAGTCTTTTTTATTTTTGAGTGTTGATTTCATCCTTTCCTTGAGGAGTGCAAGGGGTGCATTGAGAACAATTGGTTCTAAAGCATCCCCGTGTACATACTTGAGGGGTAGGCAATGGATTCCCCTCATGGACTTGAAGTCCTTGTTGTCACCTTCTTTTGTCTTATGAGTGTTGAATTCTTCCTTTCCTTGAGGAGTACATAGGGTGCATTGTGAACAATTGGTTCTAAAGCGTCCCCATGTACATACTTGAGGGATAGGCATTGGATTCCCTTCATGGACTTGAAGTTCTTGTTGTCACCTTCTTTTGTCTTATGAGTGTTGAATTCTTTTTTTCCTTGAGGAGTGCAAGGGGTGCATTGAGAGCAATTGGTTCCTACATGTCCCCATGTACATACTTGAGGGGTAGGCATTGGATTCCCCTCATAGACTTGAAGTCCTTGTTGTCATCTTCTTTTCTCTTATGAATGTTAGTAAAACCCTAATTTGATGTAGAACTAGAGCAAAGGAATTTTTGGGGGAGATCTTCACATTCAATTTCACTGCACATGTCAATAGGCTTTATCATTTGCATTTTTGTATGTTAGGGACATGTTTAGGATTTAGTATATATTTTTGTGAGTGTCTTGGACTGAAGTTTGTAAACCAAAGAAGGATGTTGTTGTGGAAGTATTTCTCCTTTGAGAGTAATGCAACTAATGCCCTTGTTGGCATTAGTCACATTAGTCACAAAAGACAAAGTCTTCTACAACTTTTGACTAATCCCAACATTAAATTTTTCAAAAAATTTGTAGATGTTTTTTAGAGGATGTTGGATGCTTGGATGCAAGTTCTGCAAGCATTGGTTACTTTTGAAATTTGAAGTTTTTTTTATTGTTCTAACTAAAATTTAAAATACATTTTAAAATTGGCTTTATCATTTGTATTTATGTAGGTTAAGTATATGTTTTGTGAGTGTTGGATTCCCTCTTCCCTTGAAGATTACATGGGGTGCAATGAGGACAATTGATTGCAAAGCATCCCTATGTACATACTTGAGGGGTAGGCCTGGGAATGAAATTTTAGACTTGAAGTTGTGGTTTTTATTTTATTGTTTTGTGAGTGTTGGATTTCCTCCCCTCTCCCCTCCAAAAAAATCCTTCTTCTACCCTCCCCTTTTCATCCCTCCCCTCATGTCCCTCCTCTCCCGGTCTCCCCTGCCCTGTCCCCTGGTCCAATCCCCGTTGTTCCCCACCCCATTGTTCCCCTCCCCGCTATTCCCTTCTCGTCCCCGTTGTTCCCCTTCCTTCCCTGGAATCCCTGCAGATCCCTCCCTTCCCCCCCCAATCCTGCTCCCCCTCAAATTGCCACTCCTCTACCCAGCCTGCCTCAGGCTCTGGCCCCTTCTCAATCCCTAGCAATTGCTGTAGGACTTAGATTTTTTTGATTAGCATAGGGGTTTGGTCCATTTTTCAAATGTGTCATCCCTTCCTTCTCTTGCCTGGTTCCATGTGGGTCAGAGATGAAGGGCTAGCTCATGGACCCAACCTTTTTTATACTTGGAACCTTGTTTTAAGCCTGCCCAAGGAAGCAATAGGCTATGTTTTTCAATCTCCCTCACAAATAGATGAGGTTTTAACATTTTAGTTAGAAAAAATTTCTTTAGATGGTGTCCATGACATTGAAGGTGATGACCGTTCACTTTTTCAAAAAACTTTTTTTATGAAGGAGAAATGAAATTCTAAAGATTTCCATGTGTATGGATTTTTGGGCAAACATGTTTGTATATTTGCATTTTTTTGTATATGTTGTACAATCCTAATCAACTTGAAAATTTTGGAGGAAGTTCCTTTCTTACCATGAATAATGAATTCCAACTTGCACAAGTGACACAAACCATTTTGAGTGTCACTTAGCCCTTGTGAAGTTGAGCTGCCCGCATTTTTCAGGCCCTAAAAATAATGATTTTGTCACCCTAAACACTAATTTCTTGCAATCTACACGGTCAAACCTTTTCAAAAAAATACCATATATCCTTGAACCACCCTAATACAAGATCCTACGGTTAGATATGGCAGAAAATGACTTTTTTTTAAAATCCCTCCTTGCAATAGAAATGGCAGTTTGGGAGCAGTTTTTGTGAAAACATAGTGAAGGAACTTTATGGGTTAAACAAAGCATTTACTTGAGACACTTTGTTCATCATCCCAAATATAGATGGCAAAGTGATTAGAGGTTAAACTTTAAATGCCCAAGACCTTTTTCGAGCTTTTAGAGATTTGCTCTAAAATGAACAAAACATTACAGAAAAATTCAAGACTCAAAGAAGCTGAAAGTTTGGGATGGCAGCAATGCAATTATAGAAAAATAATGATTTTTTTTGTTCTAAAAATAGATGTGGCAGTACTAGTGCCACATCAGCCCCACGTAAAATTGATTTGATTTTAAATTATTTTTTTTCAAAATTTTTATTTTTTATTTTTATCTATATTTGCATGGCAAGGGGCCAAAAATAAGCAATTAGTGTTCCTTTGCAATGAAGGTTGCTATTATGTGAACATAGGAGTGTGAGCTTATGAGCCTAGAATACTACACACCTATATTATAGGTGTATATATTATAAAAATTATTTATAATTATAGGATATCTATCTTACAAATCTCCATATTATAGGTGTTTATAATACATACACCTTCTATAGTGTGTAGTATCTATATTATAGGTACCTATATTGTAGGCTCAATACTCACAAGCTCGTGTTCTTAGGCTCACATACTAGCACCGTTGCCTTTGCAGTCCTTTGGAGGGGTTAGATTTTTCCTAATAAACCAACATTTTGTTAAGTTGTGTCAATTTTTTAGAATGGTAACCATACAAATTCAAACTAAACATACTAAAAATCACATAAGAAATTTAAAGAAAACACAACATTATCACTTACGGATTAAAAGGTTATAGTTTTTGATCATGAAGGTGTTAAAACTGCAAAAGTGATTTGAAGTCTTTCAATCTTCCTTTCACATGTCAAACCTAAAAATTTAGTCACTCCAAAAATATGAGGAGATAAAGGGCCTAATATAAATAACCCCAATCAATTTATGGCTTCTCAAAATCTACTCTACAATTTTTAAAAATTCATTTCTAATGTGATTTTTTCTCTAAGATTTAGTGTATTTGAGGCTCATTTCCAAGAGCCCTCTACACTACAAAAAAGTCAAGATTGCGATGGTCACCCTTGTACAAAATCTTGAATAGAAAAATCATAATCAATTGAAAAAAATAGTTTTTTGATGCTAAAACTAGACTTCAAAAAGAATTAAAAAGAATATAAATTATTAAGAATAGCAAATTGGTTAGGTTTTATTAAACCTCAATATTATCAACAAAATAATCTGATGCCTCGAGCATTTAGTGGTTAACACTTCAATTCATCACTCAATCAAAATTGTGTAAAGATATATCATAAACAACCTGTGAAAAACAAATTAGTCTTTCTTATATTATATGGAAATTGTATCATAATTTCATCCATCATATTTCCATCCATACAATTTTTCATTTGTTTGTTCTTGCTAAACCCTAACGACATCTCAACATTTTTGTAACAAAATGAAACCTCCAAACAATAACTTCATTTTTACTTTTTTTTACTTTTTTTTTGGTAACAAAATGAAACCTCCAAACACTAACTTCATTTTTACTTTTCCTTACTTTTTTTGGTAACAAACTGAAACCTCCAAACAGTAACTTCATTTTTACTTTTCCTTACTTTTTTTTTGTAACAGAATGAAACCTCCAAACAATAACTTCATTTTTATTTTTTCTTACTTTCTTTTTGTAACAAAATGAAACCTCCAAACAGTAACTTCATTTTTACTTTTTCTTACTTTTTTTTTTGGTAACAAACTGAAACCTCCAAACAGTAACTTCATTTTTACTTTTCCTTACTTTTTTTTTGTAACAGAATGAAACCTCCAAACAATAACTTCATTTTTACTTTTTCTTACTTTCTTTTTGTAACAAAATGAAACCTCCAAACAGTAACTTCATTTTTACTTTTTCTTACTTTTTTTTTGGTAACAAACTGAAACCTCCAAACAGTAACTTCATTTTTACTTTTCCTTACTTTTTTTTTGTAACAGAATGAAACCTCCAAACAATAACTTCATTTTTACTTTTTCTTACTTTCTTTTTGTAACAAAATGAAACCTCCAAACAGTAACTTCATTTTTACTTTTTCTTACTTTTTTTTTTGGTAACAAAATGAAACCTCCAAACAGTAACTTCATTTTTACTTTTTTTTAACTTTTTTTTACTTGTCGAACTCAAGTGTGCTCTGAAGCTGCGTGGTCATCGTCAGTCGTGTGCTCAGGACACCCATTACGAAGTGACAAGCTGCCGACGAGGGAGGCAAGGAAGCTCCATAGCTGGGAATTTCTTAGGGCGTCGCTACTTCTGAGGACCAGCCCCGTACCTGACAAACTTTCATGGCGCCGGCGATACCTCCTGTCCCACTGCACGACGCCTCGTGAGTCTTATTTCCACTCAACGTCTCCGACTTCTTTCAATTTGCTCCAAAATTCTTTTCCGGCAAGGGGCTTCTTGCAAACGCGGGAGGCTGTTCTTGTCGGCGTTCAAATATTTTTGGAATAGTTTCGTCACTTTCGTCGGACTCTTAGGTTTGCCAGCGTTGCTCTGCGGATAATCATGTTTTGGCTCGTGTTTTGGGCTCCGGGACACAGGTTTATGTTCAATCGGAGGAGGGAGTGTTGAAGGGAAGGTGCATTGGAAGTCGGTTCTTGATACCGGTATGACGCTCTTTCCGGGTTACGTGCGCTCAGGATTAAGAAATGACGGATTGAGTCGGAAGGTTGTGTAGCTTCGTGTAGAATTTGGAAAGCGAGCCTGTTTGTTAAAATTTGGAGAGGGAGGTCGTCGCATGAGTCTCCTCCGATCGTCTTTCCTACTATTGAGGCGGAAAGAACCTGGTGCTCTTTCCAAATGAAAGTGAATAGCATCGTTTTGGATTTCTTGGTTTCGGATTTTCTGTCGTTGCGATATGCTTTCCTTTGGCTGTGAGGAGACCTATCACGAGCTGCATTTCTCGGAGGGCATTTTGAATTTTGTTTGTTTCAATCTGCACTTTTTTGTTCTATCGGTAATCTTTGCATCATGCCAGTGTAGGTTTCTCGAAGAATCATGACTTTCAGACCATTTTTGTCCATTGTTTTTTAAGTGTGAGATTTTTCTGGATCGTAATTTTTCTCTTTCGTGGTAGTGGAAAGTGCAGTGAGTGAGTTCAGGTTCTTGATTCGTTGCAGGAGGAGCTTCACTGCCTTCCTGTTTTTTATTCGTTTTTTAGTGCCTCTCTCAATTTCTAAGTTTGCGTTCAATTCTCTTCCGTATTTGCAGAGTTTCGTCGACCTTCGCGTCTCTTCAAAGTGTGCATGGTGTTGTGGAACTGGACTTCCAATTTTGTTCCTGTGGATTCTTTCTTTACTATAATTTTGCCTGGCAACGCTGTAGTTTATTGCACACTGGAATTGCTGCACCAGAGACATTTCGTGGATGCTTTTTGTTCGTCTGGGGTGGAGATTCTGAGGTTTGCGAGGCTGTCTCATTGGAACTCTTGCTGCCCAGGGTTGGGAGTTGAGATATTTCCCTGGTGGGGATTACCGCGACAGCACCGACGTGCTGTTGAGGTTAAAAATCAATGTCTGTGGCTTGATTACAATGTTCTGTTGGTTCACGTGGGGCGTTGACGATCAATCTCCTTTAATGTTCGGGGTCAAAGCACCGTAAAGAATAATGGAGGGGGATAATGCTTGACGTTCGGCACACTTAGGACATAAGTCCTTTTCTTCTGGACCCGGCAGCGATGGCCGACGAAGCAGGCGGCGCCGACATTGCTCCAAGAGATGGTGGTGTGAGGACAGAGAGGGCAGTGAGCGCCATGTTGGATGTTGGTCTTGACCGTGTTTTGGTCATCAAAACTCTGAAAAAACTCTACAAGGTAAGAGCTACTAGCAATAGCTGTGTATGTAAATAGCAAGAATCCTCTCAGCATTGTCCTTCAAAGTACTTCTAATTTGAATGTTACATCTCGTAACTATCTATGAATATTGATCACTCCTTGAAGAGATATCCAAATGTGGTAGATGAGTCTATTCGTGTTTGAGACTAACGGGGACCTGATTTTCGTTAGGTATTCGAGTCCGAGGACATGTGGGATCATGTCGAGATGGACGGTTATCGAATGCTAGCGGACGAAGTATGCAATCTTCAAGCGAGGCTTGTGAGTATTGTGGAGCTGGTCCTTCTTTTTCCATTTGGTGTTGTTAGATGCCTGTTTCTAGTAGCTTACGGTCATGGCTTTGTATTCGCTCTCCTTTGGTGCTACTTGCTCATGCTCGCATTTGACTGGCTTTGTTAGCAAGTGGAATTTTTCTAAAGTATTTCTACAAGCTAAGCTTCTCTCTTTGGAATTCTGTGTGATAGGAGGCAAAGCGAACACGCGCAGCGCCTGATAACGACACACCAGATAGGCCAACGAAAATTGAAGACAACTTCCAGTCCTCTCCTCCGAGGGTTGCGAGGGTACACGGTTATGACGAGAGGAGTGCAACTGCCTTGAAGGTGATGGCAACCGAGAACGTCAAACAAGAAGAAGAGATTGCTAGAAAGCAGATGCAAAGAGATGGGAAACTGAAGCAAGCGACATCAGTACAGAAGAATCCCACTTTGTTGCACTCAAGAGGAGGACTCACTCCTCGAACTGATGGTCGTGGAGTTAAGTTGATCGATCATTCGGAGGCCAGTGGAGCAAGAAGAAGACCAGATGATAGCATTTCCCATAAGAAATTGAAGCAACCCAAAGAGGAACTCGAGTCCCAGAGTGCTCCTACGACGTCGAGGAGGGAGATTTCTAGTTCACAAGGTTTCAAGAAGTTGAAGAGGCTACGCCAGGAGGAAGAATGCAAGCATGAACTCAAGGAATTAATTGGAGACGCAGGTGAATTGGCACATAGAGGGTTCTATGATGTGGATCATGATGTGCAAGGACAATTTAGGCACGATGTCAAGGATCTATCTCGAGGGTTTGAATCGATTCCCATCCCCATTATAAACCAATCTAATTCTAAGGCTCTCCCTTCCTCTTTCTTCTACATTGAAAGGAGTAGACCGTATGAAAAAGCCTTCATCAACCTTGCTATATCGCGGATAGGGGACGACGATTGCTGTCCCAGCTGCTACAAGGACTGTTTATCTGCGCCCTACCGCTGCGCTTGTGTGCGAGAAACAGGAGGAGAATTTGGATACACCACTGATGGCTGCTTACAGCAGCGGTACATTGAAAAGGTGAGCTCTGAAGTCGAATACATGTTGTTGCAATAATGGACATAGATGCAAACTATGCAATATAGAGTGTCCAGAAAAATCTCGTTAAATCTTAGCCAGTTTGTTGACATTTTGCATGACTGCATGAGACCAAAACTTACTCTCTTGTAATTTGTGCAGTTTTTGAAGATCAAGAACGGCTCCATCACCGAGAAGATGCACTATTGTGAATCGGGCTTTCATTGCCCTATCGAGCGGCACAAGAACGAGGAGGACACAGCAGACTGTAAAGGGCATCTCGTACGAGACTTCGTGAAGGAATGTTCGTCCAAGTGTGGATGTAGCAAGCAATGTGGCAATCGAGTGGTCCAACGTGGCATTACTCGTAAGCTGGAGGTATCAAAACATATTCCTTGCACCTTGATATTTTCCCGTGGGAATTGTCACATTGACAGGCTTTGATTTGCATGTCATTACCCTACACTGGTAGGAGGGTGTCTTTAGGGTTCATGCAGATCAAAGTAATTTTTTATTACCGTGGAGATCATAATTTCTGAAGAAAACCATTTGCAACTCATTTCAGACTAAATGATGCTAATAGAGATTTCCTTTTAAGTCCAACTCTAGTTTTCATGTTGTGTATGCCTTTGACCTCCAATTTGACCTCCTATGTTAGGAAGTGTATTTTAAAAAGCAATGGGGGGATATGTCTCAAAAATTGAACCCATGTATATTCAAATTTTTAATATAATTGAATGTACTTTTGAGTTTGCAAGGATGCAACTAATCTAATGGCATATATTTCACTTTGTTTTTGATGCAACTTTCAAGTTAAATGAACTCTATAACCATTGAAAATAAAAAAATTTGATCTTATAAGTATTTTCTACTGTTAGATACTTAACATAGTCATCTCCTTTGATGCAAACTCCAAAAAAGTTGTTGAACTTATTTTATAAAACATTTTTTTTTTGGTCCAAAACCCCTGATTCCTTTAGGGTTAGAGGATATCGCAAGTGTATCTTCACCAGTTCACCTTTTTGTTTAATTTTTAGCATGTGACAACTGCAAAGTCCCTGAAACTTTGGAGTTTTGGCTTTTGTAAGTCACTTTTATTCAGTAAATTATTCCTTATCATTGGTGCAAATGTATATCTATGTTTTACTATTATTGACTCTTGATTTTCAAACGGATTTCCTATATTTAGTTTGGCACTTACGGTTGAACCCCTAGAGAATGTACTTTTGAATCTGCACAGCTTTGACTAATCTAATGACAAACATTTGATCTATATTATTGAGGCATAGATGTTTTTTATTTACTATTATTCCTTATAGTGGTTTTTAAGTGGTGTTGCTATTTCTAGTTGAAGTATTTTGTGTTGTAGGGTTATTGATGGGTGCCGTTTCTTTCAGATCTTAATAATATAAGTTGATTTTTTTACAATGTTTCATTTTCAGAAGAAATTTCGTTTTGACCTTATTTTGTCATGTTCATACTTCCTAATTTTGGAATGAATCGGATGTGTTCAGGTGTTCATGACACCTGAAGGCAAAGGATGGGGGATCAAGTCCTTGGAGAACCTTCCAGCTGGTGCTTTTGTTTTTGAGTATGTGGGCGAAATTCTCACGAACAGTGAAATGTGGGAGCGGAACAATGATGTACAAAAGAACGGAGAGGGACATCACACTTACCCTATCGTTTTGGATGCTGATTGGGGCTCCGAAGCCAACTTGAAGGATGAGGAAGCCCTTGGCTTGGATGCCACCTACTTCGGCAATGTTGCAAGATTTTTAAACCATAGGTAGGTTGCTTCTAAGTTCTTTGTTGTTTCCTCTAGTATTCAATGAGTGTTAAAATTATCCTGTACTTCATAGTATTATGAACCCAGAGATTTCCTCCCATGGACTCATCCCTCCTGTTGTATCAACACAGAGCAACCCCCCTTTACCCTCTATTTTCTCAGTATAATTGGCTGTATCGATTGCTCATCAAGTATACTTTGCAGGTGTCAAGATGCAAATCTTATGGATATGCCAGTCGAGATTGAGAGCCCCGACCGTCATTACTATCATGTGGCTTTTTTCACTAATCGTCCAGTGAAACCTAAAGAGGAGCTCACATGGGATTATGGCATCGATTTTGAAGACGAAGAGCACCCCATTCCAGCATTCAACTGTCTATGTGGCAGTGATTACTGCAGGGGAAAGAAGATACTATCGGACAAATTTTCGAGTTAGTGCCTAATGGGTACAGGAGAAAACCTTCATTATTTCAGGAAACCTTCATTATTTCAAATGTTTCAGCCGTTTTTCACCTGGAATTGGAGCACCATATTCCGAGGTTGGGTTGAACTGGGAATTAACCTTCAAACACTCCGAATGGACAGCGTGTGCAAAGTATTCTAGCTTCTTGTGGGGAAAATCAATTTTGGACTTCAACACTATCTCTCAGGTAGGGAACCCATAAGCATAACCAAGGAGTGGGTGACCTATTTCCAATTTTAAAGGAACTCGGCCACAGTGATTCTTTTTTCATTTTGAAGAAGTAGCCAGCTATTTCTTCAGTACTCAGGTGATAGTTGGGTGGTAATTGGTGATAGTGTCTACATGAAACCTAGATGATACCTAGGTGAATTATGGCTATTGGTTTTAAAATTCAGTGGGAATCTGGCTATTTTGTAAAAAAAGACTTCCTTTACAAATAATAGCCTTCCTGTCCTGTCATGTCCAGTATACAGTATATGTCCTGTTCTTATCCATTTGGATGGTTTTATGATATTGCGTTTGGTAAATCAAGTATAGAAAATTCGAAATGCTCATGTATGTCAATTTCCTTAAGTTTAAAATTTTCTATATGTAGTAATGTATTACCCCTTAATACCTAGTTGAATGAAAGTGTCAACCAAAGTGTCCTCTATTTACTATTAACATGTTGAAGTATGCCTGTAGTTTTTTTAAGAGACATGAATGCTTTTTGAAAGGCAAGAATTAACTCTATATCATGATAAGTTCTAATTACTTCAACAAGAAGTTCCAATATTTTTGGAAATGTTTTAAATAAGTTACTAAATTTTTGTCCTTAATCCTTCAATGCTTGGATGTTGTCACTCTTGAATGGTTGCTTTGAAATCTAATTTGCTAAAAGTCTGGAATAAATTATGAAGTGAATTACAAAGTTCATATTTGTATGCTCATTCTCAAACTTGCCTCTACGTCATCGATATGAAGTGTACACTATGCACATTGTCATTAAAATGATCTTCTATAAATTTGTTAAGTTTTGTATACCATGCCAAATGTCATTAGAACGAATTGTACACTATGCAAATTGTCATTGGAATAACCTTCTAGCAATTTGATGAAGTTCCCTATGAAGGGTCATAGGAATGAATTGTTTACATTACAATGAAATGGTTTTTTTATGACTATGAAAATATGATTGGGGATGATTGGGGACTACTAGCAATCATATTTTTAGAGGCCAATACTTTGGAATGAATTGTATACATTACAACAAAATGAGTGTTTTATGACTATAAAAATATGATTGGGGATGATTAGAGTTGACTAGTGACTACTTGCAAGTCACAGTATTCTTAACCCCTCGTTGCCTAAGGCTTGTTTGAGTTCAAATACATCATTGCTTTTGAAGTGTTATAGATCTAAATGTCACTCAATAATAGAGATTTCAACCATACAATCTTATAGTGTATGTGTTGTAGATGACATGAATCAAAATTGGAGTCATTTGACCACATATATTGCAAGATTATAATGTTTGAGTTGAAAAAGGATGCTATAATTTTCCTAGCAATACATTTGGAGGTGATATTCGATTTCTAAACCTACTCAAATGAGAAAAATTTAATTGTAAAGCAATTCAAAACTAACATATAAACACTTTGGTAAAAAAAACACTATTGAATTCACTCATTGTGTCTGTAAAATGGCTTTCAAATGTCATAAAAATAACAAAAAAAAGTTACAAAACCCCCATCTAAGGTTGAACCTCCTTCTACTAAAATGCTTCTCAGTCACTCTTAGCTTCTTGGATTGAAATGAAATTTCATCCATATAAACTAGACTAGTATGCACAACTTTCTTTTCTTTAATTATTGAAAATTAACATTGTATGAAGAAGAAACAAGCCGCTAAAGTTCATTGTAATCCAAAAGTGTTGGGATATTGAACTTCGATTTGCTCCCAAACAATCAAAACAACTTGGATTGATATGAAAATTTTACCAGTAGACTTCATGGGATACATAATCCAATAAATTTTATTGAAAAAAAAACATTGTGTGAAGGAGATACAAGCCCCTAAAGTTGCAGTCTTCAAATGCAGTTTGGTGAACTCAAATTGAACCTATAAAATTCAATTGGCTTACAAGAAAATTTTATCTTGGATTGATTTGAAAAATTTACCACATAGACTAGAAGAGAGAGCGCAAATTCTCCAACAAGTTTTTATTGAATTTGGACAATGGATGCAAAAGTTACAACACTTTGAATTGGACTTGAAACTATATGAGGACACTTTTGGTCCCCTTAGGCAATGAGGAATTAAAGGCCAATACTTTGAAAGAAAATATGCAATGAATTGTACACATTACAACGGAATGAGTATTTTATGACTATGAAAATGTGATTGGGGATGATTGAAGATGATTGGTGACTATTTGCAGGACATATTTTTAAAGGCCAACACCTTGGGAGAAAAAATGACTGTAAATGTGACTGTAGTTCCTAGTTTGGCCTTGTACTTGACCGACATAGTATATACTCTATAAAAATGCTAAAGTGCTTTATAGAGAATGACATGATTGGAACATGTCTAAAGAACGTCTAATCATATTTGCTAGCTATATTTTGCATGTGATTATATACACTCATATTTTATAGTCACATTTTCATAGTAGTCACTTTTTTTTTTCGGGCACCCGAAGAAAAATATAAATAGTTAAAGAAAAAGTAGAAAATCCATTGTTTAGGATTTTGAAATTCTAGACACCACTTTTTTAGGGTTTTGAAACTCTAATTGCTACGTCTTTTGTTTCTTCTTCTTCTTTGTCTTTTATTGCCTCCTAGCTCTTCTTTCTTGTTGCTTCATGTTGTTTCTTATCCTTCTTTTTTTGTTGCATCTTAATTCTTGCATCTTGTTGCCTCTTAGTTCTTGATTCTTGTTGTTTCTTATATCCTCTTATTTCATTTTAACTCTTGCTCTTTGTTGCCTCTTATTGCATCTTAGCTCTTGCTTGTTGTTGCCTTTTAGCACTTGTCCTTTGGTCCCTCGACCATTGTTATTATTTCTTCTTGTTTTTTTATGATTTTCAAAGATATAATTGTTTTAATATTTTCTTATCCTAAATTTGTGTTACAGATTATAAAATACAAATTTTGTGTTGTCATAAGCTTTTGAAGGTTGCCTTTTATTTTTTATTTACTAAAAATTAACCTCCTTAATTATACATATAGACATCAAAAGCTGAATCAAATTATTGGAGGTTACTTGCAATACAATAGAAGCAACTTTTTCATAGTAATATAAGGAATATAGACCCTACAAGTATGTTAAGAATATACTCATTGTGATATGTTTTGTATAAGTGACTAATAAATGCCACTAAAGAGAGTCACATTTCTTCCTACATTTTTTCTCTCCAATATGATTATCTCTTGTGAATCTCTAAAATCATATGCACTTATTTTTAATTGTATGGAGTCTTTTATTTAGATGTTAAACAATGATGATGCATAAATGGAACGCGTCATGTTTATTTAAAATGTATAAGAAATATGATTGTCGTTTATGTCTAAAGCTACTTTGGACCTTAGTCACCTCAACTATAAACTAAACATACAAGTCTACAAAATGTGACTATCAATTATTTGAAATCTCTCTTACTCGACTCCTATTTCACAATATATATTGTCTAAAATATGATTACATAGAAGTTACATAACCCCTAAGCGCTCAAACGACCATTTTATGGTCGCTGCCCAACTTTGGGCAGATTTTTTGGGCAGAAAAAAACTTTTTTTAATTTTTTTAATTTAAAAAAAGAAGAAGATTGGATTGTCTTTCAATATTTATATTCAAAACTAAGATCGCTACGGTCAAACAAAAACTATGAAAGAAATAGCACAAAGAGTCTAGTATTACCTAGTGTTGAAAAACTTACTATTTGGAGAAAGTGTTGGTGTTTTCATTACTGGATCTTATGCATTTTTTCACAAATCAATAGAAACCACAATTTTGACCAATCAAAAAAAAATTCAATTGCTAAAGATAGAAATCATATTTTTGGTGAATTTTTGAAGTTATATCTTCAAAATTCATTTGAAGAAAATCTAAGAATAATTTTATAATTTTGACCATACAGATATTTTCTTCTTTTTGTGCTTCAAATTATCTATTTTAATGCAAACTTCAAAAAAATTGTAGAACTTATATTTTATAACACATTTGTATTTTGTCCAAACCCCTTGGGCTTTTAGGGAATAATGATTGCAATTATGTCAAAAATGTGACTTTGTATTGTCAAAAATATGGTTGCATTTAGTCATAAAATATCAATGACATCTTTGTAAACCAAAAATTTGACTCACAAGAGTCATATTCCACAACAACAAAGAATATGACTACATAGAGTTACATGCCACGTTAGCTTAAAATAACATTCTATATATATAGCCATGTCATTTGAAAATGCAATTCAACAACCTTATTTACAAGAATATTTTTTATTTTATGAATTCAAATAAATGACTTTAATTGAACAAATCCAATAGGCTCTTATTTCATATCTACCCATAAAATAGTGTGTGTGTTTTTTTTTTTTTTTTTTTCTATTGTAGTCTATTTTAGTTTAAGCATTTTGTTTAATTTTATTCATCATTTATAAAGAGTTTTTAGTTTATAATTGAAATATTAAAAGTCATGTATGAAGACCAAATTTTAAATTGATATATTCTAACTTATACTTTTGATGAACATATAATTTTTGAAACAATACCAAAATTATCGAAATATTTAAACTTGATTTATTCAAACTATATCATATTCAATTTTTTGCATCTAATGGTCTAAGATTTTTAAGAGCTTGAAAAATAGGAAATTCACTTAAATCAAGTTTTGTATTCCAATTTTTAAAAATTAAATTATTAAATATAATTTACACTGAATATTGTAAAAATATAGTATTAAGCATAAATTAAAGCAACATTAATAAAAGCAATACTGTAAAGGAATTGGGAAGATTTTTTTATTTATAAAAGTGACACCCCAAATCTTTAGTGCTCTTGATTTAACATATTACTTGACTAAAATATATTGGAGGATTTGAAATTCTTCAAACTACAAGAATTTTGTCCATATACTTTGATACCATATTATTGTCACAAAATTCAATTTTCTTTGTAATTATTAGTATCCACAATAATTGCAATTTTCAATGTAGACAAAAGCTTGCTTATTATTTCCAAGCTCTTCATCATTGCCTTTGTACGTAACCTCTTGTGACTTAATTTAATGTGATCATGTAAGGTAGGATCAACCCAAGGTGCAAATTTTTCTAATGTTCACAATTACTATTCTTAGATTGTTCAAATTTTTATTTTTATTTTTTCCTATTGGCAAATGAAAAAAAGTTTCAAAGCACCAAAGAATGTGACATTTGTATACAGTAAGCAAAAGTATGAAGGGTGGAATTTTTTTTTTGTAGATGTTTTAAAATTATTTTTTCAACAAGTATATATTGATTTGTAAGATGTACACAAAATGAGGATCTCTTGAAGTGGCACTGATAGACACGATCCAATTTTGGAGTTACCAACTTTAATCCCTAAACATCTAGAATCTTCTCCAGAATTGACGATTAGGTAAAAATCATTATAAAGTATTATTTAGAAAAATATTTTGGAATTGATATATAAATGAAAGTTGTAGATTTTGAATTTTAAATTCCATCCATACAATTAGATTCACCAATGCTATCACCAATATTTTTTATAAATTTTAAAAGGAAATTTTTTAAATTCCTTCAAAATACAATTACAAGCAAAATATTATCATTCTTGGAGTAAAGCTTGCTAGAATGGATTTCAAAGGAGGTTCTCTTAGCATGGTGATTTTTTGAAATTTTTGTGTTCTTTACGTCTATAACCTCATTTTTGCAAATTCAATTTTGAACTAGAGTCAATGCAATTTTGGCTTAGTCAACCACTTGATATACTTTGACATTTGTAATTTTAGAAAAACATGAATTCTAATAATATCAAATCCAACCAATAGATAGGACAAGAACTTGATAAAGTATCTCCACAAATTAAAATGACTTTCATCTAAATAGCAATGAAAAAGAAACATGAATATAAATATGTTCATCATCCAAAAATTGGATGTTGGAGCACCTAACCCCTCACTGCTAAAGTAGACACTTTTTGTCCACTAAAAATTTAAAAAACAAGCTGGAGATTTTTCAAATTTGATCCAAATGTTTGAAGTCGGAATTTAATAGGTGGGCAAGTTAGTTGCCACATGATCTTGGTGTCGAATCTCTAATCATGCAAGGTATAAATGCTTGCCTTCTTTATTAGTCGGACCTCAAGTTGGCGATAGGACAATCTATTGTGTGAGAGTTAGAGTGATTGGGAGATGCTGATTGGAGACCATTAGTGTAGTTTAGGCCTTGGATCCTTTTCTACAGGATACTATGGTAGATCAATCGTAGTAGATTGATGCATAGTGATTATTGAAAGTTCTTCCGTTGTTGAGAGCTACGGTCTTTACAAATGTGTACCAAGCTTGCGAGGTGGTTAATTTGCACATCATGGAGATTTGGGTCCTAGATAGTGTCCGGCTTCGTCGTTGATCAATTCCAGTAGTGGCGTCACATTCACTATTCATGATTCAAGCAACTATTTTTTTTGTTTTCTTGATGCATCAATGGTAGTTGTAGAGTTATCATTTCGTTCTATCAATTTCATGCAATTGTGGATGCCCCACTTACTCCTTTTGGCGGCGCTATTTAGGGGACAACCAAACGTTTCATTTCATGTATGTAAAATGGCCACTACTTTGCACACCAAGAGAACATCTGTGGAGGAGCTATAAAGCATCCATGATTTCTTCTTTTAGTAGACACAGAAGGAAAGTGGTAGCAACATTGTTGCCCAAAGCGTTGTCAATTGCCTCTACGAGTGGTTCTAACTGCAGTTGGAGGATTCTCCCTCTAGGCGACAATTGGAGATCACTGCCACTAATAAGACCTAGAGGTTCCTTTGCTTTCAACAAATTGCTAAGTTGTTGGGGTGGGCACACTAGAAGAAGCTGAGGGGTTTTGTGACTACAAAGAGCAATTGATTTTTGGGTTGCATTAGACATTTGCCATTGGTGAGAATCTAGAGGCTCCCAATTGTTGTGGACAAGTATTCTAGTCGTATTGTAGTTGCAAGGCAAAATGATGTTGTTTATGAGTAGGCAGCTTATTTGGAACTTCATCCATGCGCTTTATAATGTTAAAGTTGCTTATGTGATATTTGTTGCCACATAAGATCAATTTCTCAATTGGTGAGTTGTACAACTTATTAATGATTCATTTGCAATTGATCTATAATTAGTTTACAACTCATTTGTGACTTCATTGTGACTCATTTGCAACTCATCTGTGACTTGTTTATAGCTTGTCAGTGAATTCATTGCAACCTGTTTGTGACTCATTTGCAACTTATTTGTAATTCTTAGAATTTGTAGATTTCAAAATCTACAAAATGTAAAAATCTACAAACTATAGAAATTTTAGAATTCTATTAACAAAACTCATTACATAAAGATACAACTACTTACAAATCTTATATGTCCAACCTAATGGTATTCTTGACAATTGATATAGGAGAATTGATATAAGACAATCAAAAAATGATTTGAAAACAACTAGGAAATGACTACTAAACGACTACAAAACAACTAGGAAATGACTATTGTTATTTTATAGTTATAGTTGTTTTCTAGTAATTTCCTAGTCCTTTTTTGCGATTGCAAATCAATACAATGGATATTATACAGTGTGGACTAGTCCATATCGACAACTATGACAAATATTGGATGATGCCCTATTTAACTACTTTTGGACTTTGAGGGGAATTTCGGACTTTGTGAAGGTTGTAATCATCGTGTGATCTTAGGATATTATGATTTCCAAAAGAACGCGGCTTCTAAAAGTTGGAAGAAGATTCGGTTTAGGCACGTTTACGTATCAAAACATGCTAAGCCAAAAAAATTTAGAGCAATCCGCCCATTCTGCACTCATTTCTGCATTGTGAGGGGGTATGAATTATCGTGAGATCCCTCGGTCTAAGGGGACATTTAGAATAATAGGCAATGCATTGGCCGCAATTGAATTTGCACAAGGAATTACAAATCTGAAGATTTCCTAATGTAATCGTCACAATAAAACAGACATACAAAATGATAGTTGCTAATGCAATTAGAAGCATTCGATAAGGTGGGCATCTCTTTGTATGCCGTGAGTGATATTAATCATCGTGAGATTTCAGGATGTAGTAGAAAGTAGAATACAACAAACTTGCGATTCTCAGTGCTCAAATAATTATAACTAGTACTATTGAGTGCACCAAAATTAGAGCGCGAGAAACCTCACGATATAATCCCCCAACCCCAACATTACAAGATCACAAAATGAGAAGACAAGTGACATTACAAACATATGGTACAGTGAATTCAGATTTGAATATAGAATGAAGGTCGGTTCACCCCATTTTACTAACCTTGATATTGAAAAATACAAACATGCTCTTTGCATTGACTGTAGTACCTTAATCTATTGTTCATCACGGAAGCGTTCCCCCTTAAGTTCTAACTCTGGTCCTACATAGTAGGGACGTTTCAATTTCAAAGGATCTACATCATCCTTTACACATATCCAAGGTCCTATTATATGCGGATGTTGCCAGTTTAGAGGATCTAATTGAAGCATTGCAAGTTGTTGATTCCAAAGAAGCCCGCGCAAACAAGGACTACCTAAGAGATGCTTCAACATCTCCCCACGATGGGGGTAGGGCTCGTTCTTGTTAGGTTTGTTAACACCAGCAGTAAAAAGAAAACCCTTTTGAATCTCTCGTGGGAAAATACGTCGAAGAAGCTCAGTCAAAGTGGAAGTGTGCATGCAAGACCACAAGCCTAAGTGACTAGTTTGTACAAGATATCGGAAAAAGTCGAGGAAGCCATTCGCTATGGGGATACTGTGAGGGAGATCCGCTGGAAGGCCCTCCACGCACAAATCACCTGTGAGTACAATAAGCATCGGCATCTGCCAATACCAACTCAAAACTCAGTCAAACCGCCAGTGGAGAAGACGACCACCTATCATCGTGAGATCTCACGTACCTTATGGACTGACACAATCCAGACATACAAGACACAATAACATATAAAAACCAGCCAACATATCAAAATTTCAAAGCGGTGTATGTTAATCTGAAGAGAAGTGTACATTACCGATATCCTAGAGATCTACAATCAAACAGAATGGCCTACTTGAGAAAAAGAATTACGTATTTACTCCAGGGATTTTGTATCTTAAGCAGTAATAAAATGTAGAATGATCAATAGGGAAGATCATAACCTGCAATGACTATGAATAAAGAATCATAGAAATAATAATTATGGGCGAAGATAAATCTAATTTGTTAGTAATCATTGGGAGGAAGGAACACTTATAATAATTCAAGCAGGTTTGGGTGTAATTTTAGATCACTGAAGAAAGATATAGCAATTACTAAGTCAGAAAGTGACTAATCACCTTTGAAAATCTAGATTCAATAATTATAAGTATTATGAGGTCCCAAAATATGCTCGGACGAGGAGACTATTAAGCATCAAACATGTGTTCAATTTCAATTAAACATTTGCCATTCCACAGAAATTGGACAAGGGAATTAGGAAACAAGCTTACAAAGTGCTTTTATTACTGAGAGTAGCCTGTACATGATCATAATAATTACAGTAATAAAGTTGATTTACAGTATTTACAAACAGTTCTGGGATATTAGAGGAAGTAAATGCTCGTGGCTACCGGAAATAAATGAACACTTTCAAAAAAATATCATGAGAACTCACGATATCTACACCTGCTAACGGATTACTAAGTCTCAAAAGCAACACCCTTCAAAATCATATTACCCACAGACGACAATGGGTCCATGGAATATTGACCACCGGGAAGTGGATTCGCCTTCACATAATCTGCGACAGGTACGTTGGAAGCAAAAAGCCCATGAAGCCAAGACTTAAGACCACTGAGGAGGAAGGAGTCCCGCATATCACCAGCCCATGATTGCGGGTGGATTGCATTGTAGGAATTGTTCAACACATTCTTCTCTGGACTGTCATCGACTAAAATAACATTATCGATAGAGTCCAATCCCACAAGGCTGGAGAAATATGACAAATCCTTCAGGAAAAAGGGCTTCTCTGGGTTATCCAGATTCCTATAAGACGACACTGTGCACTCATCCTGAGAAAAATCCCTGACGTCACCGGGACCAAGAGAAGTGGACTCAAGAAGCGAACCCAATAAGGACTTCAGATTCGATGGTGAAACACTGCTCCAGAAAGCAATGTCCGCCTTCGATTGCAACCAATCAAGGAAGTCTACACAACCTGGTCTAAACCTTGAAGACCGTTTATAACCAGAAAATGACCTGAAAATAAGAACTCCATTTAGGTCAAGGATCACTGTATACCGTCGACAAGGTACCTTTTTGGATTTCATAGCTGTCGGCACCCGGGGCTCCCAACGATCTGCAGATGGGGACAGCATCTAGTTAGACTAATTCATTTCGAACGGCGAGATGTCGAGCACCATGAAACCCAAGGATGCAACCTCAAGGACGATTAGCGCCGCTCTCAACAGCCCCTAAACCCTTACCCTCGACGGCCTCCACATCAGAAGGAACTCCAAGTTCAGACTCAGCATTCTCCCCCACCGGCACAACCTGTCCCTGAACCCAGTCAAAAATGTCATTGTAAGTAAAACGGTGCGCAAGCCTAACTGCTTCGAAATGTTTTGATTTTTTATCGTCCGGATTACCCCGGCTAGGTAAACACACACTAGGCAAATGACAAAGAACCCTCATCCAATCCGGAAAACTGACCTCCGCAACTCCGATGACTTCATGCGAAACATCAGCAGCAATATTCACAGAATCCGGTACTCCAGTACGAACAGGAGGTTTTAAAACTGCAGGAACTCCGAAAGTCACCCTTCGCTTAACTGGCAATGGGCTAAGTGGGGAAATATCAGTAAGAGTATCTTGCCGAATCTCGTCAGTCATGGTCGGCGGGGGAAGTGACGGCAAATCCACGACTGCTATCGTGGGATCACACGATACAATGAGGCCCAAGTCCGCTGGTACTGACTCATCCACCAAGCGAGGGGAGCCTCCAGTCTGCGGAGGCAAAACCTCGCATACAGGAGCCCCAATCATAAGCTCGGGACAGCTTGGATTGGGCGGCATTGTAATGCCCTCTAATAGCGGACCCGATGAACATGAAACTAATGTCCTCGCAGCAACAGCCTCTTCAGGTGTCTGAACTCTGGGAGAGGACACTACTGATTTCTTCCGGCATCTTCGGTTGCGAATAACGGGTTCTTTAGGAGAGTCATCAGACCCAGAACTCACAAGAATTGCTGTGTCGGACTCTGAAATTTCCTTGAAAAAATCCTTAGCCTGCTCCAATGGGTTAACCGTAATGGTCTTGGGTCTCCCTTTCGTCTTTGTCTTCTTATATCTCTCCACCGATCCTCTTCCCTTCTTCGAACCCTTTCCTACAACGGACAAGATGCTGTTGCGGATTGGCAATCCTCCCTTCTCATGGTTCTTCTCCACTAGCACTTTTGAAACGGTAAGTGCTTCTGGAATTGGATCCTTCAATTTCTTTGGCGGCAATTCAGGTAAAGGCAAACACTCCTGCTTCAAAACAACACAAACAGTACTCAGAATTGATTTCCCTCACACGAACAATGGTCGGAATAAACCGCACTAATTAAAAGTTACATGATTCATTCAGGAGATAACCTGTTTATAATTTGAAATTATTGCCAAAAATCCCGTGAATAAATCTATAAAATCTCTTTTTCCAGTAGAGAATACAGAAATAACCGGAGTGGACTCTTCAATAATGAGTTCAATATAAGATAAGAAGGAAAAATCGGTACTCAAATTGTTTCCTGAATACTGGTCACGAAGACATTATCCCTAGCCCAGCATCATGGGATCTCATGCTGTGGAAAAACGGGAACAGGAAGAACCTCTCTATGTTGACGCTGGGACTTGGTCTTCATGTTGAGGGAACTCAGAGATGGATTGGAATCTGTGTCTGTTCCCTCAGAATCAGATGATACATCTTCAACAGCATTATCTACCTCCAAAGCACGGTTCTCGATTGGGTCCTCCCCTACTTCCTCGTCTAAAAGGACTCTAGGGTGAGGATGGTAGTGATCCCAAATCTGTCTGGCCAGCACTTCAGCTTCTTCCAAAGCCTCCCTAGAATTAACGATCTCCAAAACTTTGACGCCTCCCCACTTCGGGTCCTGACAAGAAAATTGTTAGTGTGCTACTATGTTAGACGAAACACTAGAAAAAGGAATAAAAATAAACTTCAATAAGAATACACAAAAGATGAACATCAACAACGTACCATTCCCAAAAATGTGAACTCAGGGCCGCCATTCACATTGACCACAACCATCTCATCGTCGATAAGCCCACCAAAAATGCCAAGAGCCGTGCTTATCTTCAGACGCGGCAAATGACTACGGCTCCAGTATGAATAATCGTCCCCCATGTCCTCCGACTTGTATGAAGCCTGGAGCGTTTTGGATCCACGAAAGAAGAAGTCGAAGGAGCCCTGTCTGCTGTCACATGCGTCATGGCCGAAGCAAAATACAACGAAGACATTGTATCCTCCGGCAACAGAGGAAGGAAATCCGTCTTCAATACCAGCAATATAGTTCAGGACATGATAATCCCAAACTCTCAGCTTTGCCTCCATCCTTCGTTGTTCCAGGTGACAAGCAATCATGTTAAACCCCTGGGCATCCGTCAGAAGAACAGCTGGAGACCGGGCAACAACAGTTTTGGCAGCGACATCGTGTGTTTTGAGGGCGTCAAAGAGCCTCCTCAGCTTGCGATCTTCAAGAATCTTTGCGCGCGTTCCAGTGGATGTAGTCTCGAAAAGGAACCAGAAGTAAATGTGCGACTTCTTCTCGCCGCGCCACTGGATTACATCAGGAAGCATAAGAACTGAACTGATATTCCACAACGTCTCGTCCATGATTTTGCATTGGTAATTTTCAGAAAAACCTTTTGACATGGCATGGGACACTGCAAGCCCGGATGTGGTATTGAGGTAAGACTCCCAGAGCTCCTTGACAAAAGCAGGGCAGTCGTCAGGATCAAACGTCTTGTTCAGGCCCTTCGTGCGTTCGTCCAACCACTTCTTCCCCACTGTACTGGAAATCGCCTTGTCCACCCAAAGCTCTATCTGAAAAAGCCCGATATTCCTTTCACTAGCGAAATCATCCCATTCTTGTGGAGTGTAGGGGATGTACTTAGGCTTCTTCCTAGGCAGAGGAAATTTCATATAGTGGTTCATCAATTCATTCTTCATCGCCCTAAGAAACCTCATTCGGGCCCCGGCAGCAGATAGAGAGACAATGCTTGATTTCAACTTCGTGCTCTTCACGCAAAGTTTTCCATCAAGAACTAAGTTCGCGAGGAATCTGATGTCCTCAGCACAAAGTCCATAAAGCGTCTTGAAGTCACTTTGGGTAAGTGGCTTCCGCTTTATACTCGCTCTTTTACCGCCTCCTATCCCCGAATGATCTGGAAGCTCTCCCTTCAAGAACTTCATTTCAATGTCGGTCCACAACATCACATCCGCGTCGTCTTCGAGGAAGATTAGAGGAATCTTAGGCTCCTGAGTTTCTTGCCCTTTCATACTCGTGAATATGGTCGACATTATAGGATAAAACCTCTGCACAGGGAGTAAAATAGAGTCAGATGAAGACGAAAATTTGGGAGTTGTGAAATTGATTGCATCCAATGATCTATTGTGGGAACCCACGATGCCAGCATAGTGGAAAGGTTGCAGTAATCTATCATTGCAGGGTAATACCATCTCAGTAACCAATGATGGTCCATACTACATGAACTAAATGCACAAATGAAATATAGGTCAAAGACATACTAGGTACTCTGGCGAGTGGGTCTTGCCCATGGTCGCAGGCTGAGGGCTTCCCATATCCCTCCATTTGATTCTGGCATTCTGAAGTTGCTGCAGAAATCTCTGCTCCTTCTGCGATCCAGCAATATTCTGGTTGAGAGCACGTGACAAGTGCATAACATTGTCGAAGTCCTTAGATTGTGCCCAGATAGGTATAATTTCAAAGGTTGAAGCTTTGGCCTTCTCAGATTCGGCGATTTCTCTAGTGGATATTAACGTCCTGTAGGCCTCCACGGTGTGCTGACCCCCGATTATGAAGTAGTGTGTTTTCTCCATGAAAATATCCTTCTTGGGGCATGCATCGAGGTAACTCGCCTTCTTATCCGGCCCATATGGCCCCTGCTTCAATGGAAGGACGGTGATGTATCTGTTGTCAGTTACAAAATCAGCATCCACACGAAGCTTGTTCATTATTCCGTGGAGCTGAGCTTCTTCAATGCCTCTGTAGACGAGTCGACTAGGTGGACTCTTGTGCAAGTAGTCGAAGTGCACCCGTATGGCTTCTCCGCTAGCGTCGAGAATGGGCGTTTTCCCTCACTTGTACATGGGATTGAAGGTGTTATGATATAATGCCTTCATAGCCTTCAACTGACTCTTATCCAACTTGTTGATTTCCGCCTCTTCCATTTTCACGCACTGGTGAATCTGAAGAGGCGCCTTTTTCTTAGCAGAACCACTAGCAGCCCCTTCCTTCTCCTCGGCGTCTCCCGGTGCTCCGGATATGGCCTTCCTCTTGACTCCCCTCCTCTTCGACGGTGATGGCGAAGGGGCGATGATGATTGCATCTCCAGCGAGTGTAGAATGAGTGTCTGGGATAGTGTCAATGCGAGCCTCCTCAATGAGCTCCCATTGAGAATGCAATGTTCGCGGTGTCCACGCATCATTCTCGTCCGACTGGTATATTAATCCTATCTCTGTCAATGTTCTACACATATTCATGTCCAGCTTGTTGAGATCAAGAACTAGCCCGTATGTCATGTTGCGACCCGACTTCGGTAACTTCTCATCCACAATTAGAAGTGCGGCTTGCACATCTAGTCCTTGCATGTCGAGGACGTTCAGCCCAACTGTTTGGTGCACCCTTTCCCCGTCCTTCAGTTATAGAATGATGACAGCAATCCCATCTTCGCCTTTCTTCCATTCCAGACCCCATGCCGTAAGTTTCTTCTGGCAGCGATAAACAGCTCCGGGGTGATGGTCTCCCGTATACTTGAAATCATAAATCCAGTTGTCAACAAAGGGAGCCAGCTTCCGCGGAGTGAAGTCCTCTGGGCCCTCCTTAATCTGCATTTCACTACAAGGACAATGGAGGATCCAATTAGTATCTGTGAACAGCTACAGAGAAACGTGTCCTCAAAAATGAATATCATGGGAACCCACGATAACCCATTGGTAATCGAGAATAGGTGGTATCGTGGGAACTCATGATGTAGCAGCCCCTAAAAGCTATCCGAGAATCGTCCTTATCATGTGATCTCACGATGTTACAGCCCCTAGCTGCTGATCAACAATCGTCTGTATTTTGGGATCACAAGATATAACAGCCGCCTACAGCGACACCGAAATCATATATATCGTGGGAAATCACGATGGAATACATCCTAGGAGCAATCAAAAGCCGACAATATCGTGGGAACTCACGATGTAACAGCCCCTAAAAGCTCATTGGAAATTTATTGTATCGTGGGATCACATGATGTAGCAGACCCAAGAAGAAAATCGGAAGTCGCTAGTGGCAAGGGAAATGACGATGTAATTGACCCCAGCCCTTGACTGGGAATCGATTGTATCGTGGGAACTCACGATGTATCAGCTCCTGAAAGAAAATCGGAAATCGTTTGCATCGTGGGAACTCACGATGTATTAGCTCCTGAAAGCAAATCGGAAATCGTTTGCATTGTGGGAACTCACGATGTAAGAGCCCAAAACAGCTGATCGAAAATTGTTTGTATCGTGGGATCTCATTACGTAACTGCCCCAAGAAGCTAATAGGAAATCAGTTGTATCGTGAGATTTCACTACGTAACTACCCCAGCAAACTAATCGTAAAATATAACCATCATGGGCATTCCAATTCACCCGGAATATCGTGAGTTATCCGATTCCGCGGTTATAGGGTATAGGTCCACGGACTTACGGTTTAGTTCCACGGTCATGGGTATCCAGGTCCGCGGTCATAAGATCTGGCACCCATTACCGTGGCCTTCTCCACGATTTAATGTGTGGCTAAACCGCCAACGTCATTTTGCGTTTGGCTAAAAGTCCAGGGATCTCAAGAGAAATTCTAAATAGTTTTTTTATCTTCATTTTTCTAGCCACCTTTCACGTTGACTTACAAATAGTATTCAATTGAGTTTCTAGACAGTCTAACTAACTTAGTGTTTGTTTTCACGTAATTCAGAAGGAAGTAAAAAAAATGGTTTACAAAATATGCCATTTCAGTGTATTTAGTGGAGTTCTTGCTCCTTCTCTAAATCTGAAATTTCTACACAAGAACAATGTTTTCTGAGTTGGAGCTCATCTAACAAAATGAATGTCATGTACTTTGGTTTCTATTCCAACTGGAATTTTGAATAAATTCTAAATATTAAATATTTAATTAATTATTTTATGGCAATTTGAACTTTGGAAGTATTTTCAATGTCTTTTGCATTCTAATTATAGAATGAAACGGAAATTGAGTTTATACCATGATGTTTTTCACAATAATGTACACACATGGTGAAATTTTCAGAATTTTTGGACTAATTTTTCATTTCATGTGATTTTCCTTCACTTTATCTTCAAAAATTCTCATAAAAAACAGTTTTCATCAAAAACTCCGTAATTTTCTTTGAATTAAAGAAGACATGTAATTTCAGCTCTGAAAAATAAGTATAACAAATTTCATACATATTTAGTTCCTCAATGGTAGGAAAGTCAGTGATGGACAGTGAGGCTCGTCTTTTGGGGTTTAGCGGATTTGTGGTGCCTCATACCGTGAGCGTTCCGCTATTCCTGTACTCTACTAAAAACCATGACAAGCTAGTAACTATAACGATGCAGTATAAATCCCAAAGACAAGGAATTTGTACTTACGGGTCATCCCATGGGCTTATGCCAGGTTCTGCCGCTCCCGAACACTCTCCGGCCATCGTGCGCCTTCCCAGCAGAAAGAAGTACACGCCACAGAATTCCTTAGCTGCAAAAACAAGGCAGTCACCAAATAGTTCAAATAAAACTCAGAAAGTAATCATTCACCAAGATCATTCTACAACCTACACCGATATTGCCAACAGAAGTTGGCCAGGGGAAACTATCCCACGATGATATCATTCAGAGAAGTCAGACAATTCAATACAACCAGCTGGCACTAATAGTACCCTAAATCACAACTCAGTCTAGGTAAGGTTCACTCTCCAAAGTTAACACTCAATCATTCTAACTAGAAGCCTACATAGAAATCATTCAACTGAGCACAGTCACACGAACTAAGCACATACGAACTGTCTACTTAACAGACACTGAAATCAACTGAACACACACGTTGAACTAAGCACACACGAACTACTTGACAAACGCAATAGCTGGGCTCAAATAAACCAGTGATAGTTCCTCAACACATCTCACAAAGTATCCAGAAAATAGTGGATAGTGCAATGTTTCAGTCTGTCACGCACGCACCTGTCCCGAAATTCAGACTGCGGCCGCACAGTCACTCAGTCGTAGAAAAGCAGAACTCGTCCCGCCGCAAAACCCGTAGCCTATTACAACCTAGCTCCTCCGGGCGCACAACTCGTACTATTGCGACCTCCTTCCAGCGCACAACTCGTCCCACGCAGACCTGCTCTCACCTTCTGCCTACTACAGTGAAGCTTCCAAGCTCCAAGCACCATCGACTGAAAATTGGCTGGCTCCAATGACAGGCACAAGCTCTTCCATCACCGGCGGAGGGCAATCACACATACGACGCTGCTTTTTGGAAGCACAATCCGCCGATTCAACCACGACTCACACAGCCGCACTGAAGCTTGGCTCTGGCACCACCAAATCACTGAAAGCGACCCCTAATCGTAGACACAAGCGCTTCCTTCCCCGGTGGAGTGTAGTCCGTCCACGACGCGCACGCACCTGTGAACAATTGCAAAAATGCGCCTCCAGCAACTACAGCAAATACACGTACGATGGAAGGAGCGAGAGGAGAGGAGGAAGGCGGGGTATCGTGCGTTTTGGGGAAAGACGGCGGATGTACAGTAGAAAGCATTCAAGCAAGCCGTAGTGATGATTAATAAAATTTCGTTGATGACAAGTGTTGGGTTGCGGGCAGTAATTACCATGCCCTTCACTTTCTTACTATACTAAGTGAAAAAGATTACTGTAGTAAGTAGATTAATTGCTCCTGAATAAGAAGACTGCCTATTCTAGTGAACTAAGATCGTCACAATTCCGAAAAAAAATTAAAAACTTCATAATTGAAAGGATAAAAAATGGGAAATCAATTGTTAATGTTCAAGTAAATTCACAAAGTTAACCAAGATAGAATTCCATTAAAAAGGAATTCATAAAAAAAGGAAAAAAAAGGGAAATCAATTCATTATTTTGTTAATATTCATTCAAGTTAATTAAGATAGCATTCTATAAAAAAAAAGAATTCATTAGAAAAGGAAAAAAAAAGAAAATCAATTGATAGGGTAGTGAATTAAGATAGAATTACTCCGTAAAAAAATGATTCATTAGAAAATTAAGGAAAAAAAAAAATAGAAAACCAATTGAATGTTCTTTAAGTGAATAAAAATTATAACCAAAAGAACTAAAAAGTAAAGGAGAAAAAAGAGAATTTAAAATTCTAAATAATATTCAGACAACATATTTTATTCTATAATTATTTTAAGAAAATAATTTGTATGAAGGAAAAAAGAATGATTGTGTTAATAATTAATTTCTTATCTAGGTGAATTTCTTGCGTAATTTATATTGAATTATTCAGAGCTGAAAAAACAAATAATGACTGAATAGTTACTTTAATATAAAAACTTGACAAAAAAATCACATAATCAGTGAATTAATATATAATTCAAAAAAATATTAATATCTATAATTCATATCAAAGTAATTTATTAGATAAAACTTGGGGGTTAATTGTTACACTTCATAGTCCATTGAATTCTACTAACACTTTATTATTATTGATTACAAACACTAAATAAATGAGGCAATTTCTCTTGCATCATTGGTGCACTTCATTTAGACCTTTTCAACCAAATATCATTTTTTTGACATAATAATGGAAGAAGTGAGTTAGTACTAACATCTTTTGTCAGCCTCTACTATATGTACTTATTTAAACTCCTATTTTCCATAAACTAAAACAACATATTGTCAATAAGTTGATCGTGAAGTGCATTAGTCTCATATCAAAGCCTTGAAATCATTGATGCTATAATGTTGGCGGCCTCCAACTATAAAAAAGTTAACAAAATTATTATGATTTTTTTTTTCGTAATTATAGGATTTCGTATAATTATGCCATATCTTAGTACTCACCAGTTTTTTAGTAAATACTAACTCTTCCATATACAAATACCTCTAAGGTGGATATTAAAGTTAGGAATTTCCAAATTAATCTAATTTTAAGAAATGATTGATTGAATACTTCATAGGGTGGTTGCTTAATTGACAAATATATATTCAATGCCCAAGTTTGAAAATAAAACACTGAAAATACGAATAAGTATATACATCATAATTGTAATTATATTCAGATAAACATACTTGTCTTTGTTTACAAAGACACTGAATAAGTACCTCCAATCAAATTATATGGACTTACAATAGAAATTAATTCATATTTATGATCAATTGTACAATCATACAAAAGCTACAAAATAATGCTGCTATATATATATATATATATATATATATATATATAAGTTTTTGTGCGTAGTTGTAGCATTCCATTCACAACTTTTGAACTCACCTATAACCCTACCATAATTATTTGCTGAAAATAAGTTGAATTCCTTAAGAACGTCAACCATAAAAACCCTTCAACCCTAAACCCTACAAAATGTAAAATGAGCCCCTTTGTAACTGCAATAGTTAATATCCTTGAAACCTAGAATCCTAAACCTTCAAGCTACGGACCATGATGTAAAGCCATCAAAGATACACTAAAGGAGGCAACCCATTTTTAACTATTGAAGAAAATACATGTATTTACAAGAGAGATTTTAGTAGTGGGAAAATTTTTCATGTGCACAAATAGAATTTATTATGAGGTTTCTATTATTTTTCAAAACTTTATCACTCAAAACATAGTTACAACGAATTTTAGAGCAACAAAATTAATTATGTTCCATCCATGTTGAATGATCAATCATATAGACCTTCTTGTTTCGGACCAAAGGGTACTTGCAAAATCCACCAAGGGTATTAAATAACTTGTGGCCACTTAGAAGGGTCTAAAATTGCATTGGCGACAATGCTATAATTAATGGCTACTAATCACCTCTGAATCAGAAGTACTCCACCCTAAACTACCAGAATAGGGCGGTAATTACGCATGGATTGCCTCCCAGACTACCAAAAATTGATGGATCTTTGAGCGTAAACCATTACAGCATCGCCACCCATTATTCCCCCAAATGGCATGGGGAATGAGATGGCCCAAGCCCGGCTCCTCCCTGGTTCCATTTGGCTGGGGATGCCCTCAACTAATTCACGGCCAAAGTTCACGGCCAAAGTTCATGGTCAAAGTCAATCTCACAAGTTAGCTGCGAGTTGGCAGACTTTACATGAAACGTAAAAGATTTTAGGAATTTGAAAAAGTTTCAAAATTTGGCAAATTGAATTTCTAAACAAAAAAATTCTCTAATTTCAAGAAAATGTAAAGTGCTCATAGTGTGCTTGAGGTGTGCTTGAGGTCTACCTCAAGCACACCTGAAGCACACTATGAGCACTTTTAAGTTTTACTTTTAATATGATTTCTTTGATATATTTATTTTTATTTTTTTGAAATTAAACAATTGTAGAATTGTGCTTGAGGTGTGCTTGAGGTAGACCTCAAGCACACTATGAGCACTTTTAAGTTTTACTTTTAATATGATTTGTTTGATATATTTTTTTTTATTTTTTTGAAATTAAACAATTGTAGAATTGTGCTTGAGGTGTGCTTGAGGTAGACCTCAAGCACACCTCGAGTACACTATGAGCACTTTTAAGTTTTACTTTTAATATGATTTCTTTGATATATTTTTTTTTTTTTTTTGAAATTAAACAACTGTAGAATTGTGCTTGAGGTGTGCTTGAGGTCTACCTCAAGCACACCTGAAGCACACTATGAGCATTTTTAAGTTTTACTTTTAATATGATTTCTTTGATATAGTTTTTTTTATTTTTTTGAAATTAAACAATTGTAGAATTGTGCTTGAGGTGTGCTTGAGGTAGACCTCAAGCACACCTCGAGTACACTATGAGCACTTTTAAGTTTTACTTTTAATATGATTTCTTTGATATATTTTTTTTTATTTTTTTGAAATTAAACAATTGTAGAATTGTGCTTGAGGTGTGCTTGAGGTAGACCTCAAGCACACCTGAAGCACACTATGAGCATTTTTAAGTTTTACTTTTAATATGATTTCTTTGATATAGTTTTTTTTATTTTTTTGAAATTAAACAATTGTAGAATTGTGCTTGAAAAGTGCTTGAGGTAGACCTCAAGCACACCTCGAGTACACTATGAGCACTTTTAAGTTTTACTTTTAATATGATTAGTTTGATATATTTTTTTTTATTTTTTTGAAATTAAACAATTGTAGAATTGTGCTTGAGGTGTGCTTGAGGTAGACCTCAAGCACACCTGAAGCACACTATGAGCACTTTTAAGTTTTACTTTTAATATGATTTGTTTGATTTAGTTTTTTTTATTTTTTTGAAATTAAACAATTCTAGAATTGTGCTTGAGGTGTGCTTGAGGTAGACCTCAAGCACACCTCGAGTACACTATGAGCACTTTTAAGTTTTACTTTTAATATGATTTCTTTGATATATTTTTTTTTATTTTTTTGAAATTAAACAATTGTAGAATTGTGCTTGAGGTGTGCTTGAGGTCTACCTCAAGCACACCTCGAGTACACTATGAGCACTTTTAAGTTTTACTTTTAATATGATTTGTTTGATATATTTTTTTTTATTTTTTTGAAATTAAACAATTGTAGAATTGTGCTTGAGGTGTGCTTGAGGTAGACCTCAAGCACACCTCGAGTACACTATGAGCACTTTTAAGTTTTACTTTTAATATGATTTGTTTGATATATTTTTTTTTATTTTTTTGAAATTAAACAATTGTAGAATTGTGCTTGAGGTGTGCTTGAGGTAGACCTCAAGCACACCTCGAGTACACTATGAGCACTTTTAAGTTGTACTTTTAATATGATTTGTTTGATATATTTTTTTTTATTTTTTTGAAATTAAACAATTGTAGAATTGTGCTTGAGGTGTGCTTGAGGTAGACCTCAAGCACACCTGAAGCACACTATGAGCACTTTTAAGTTTTACTTTTAATATGATTTCTTTGATATAGTTTTTTTTATTTTTTTGAAATTAAACAATTGTAGAATTGTGCTTGAGGTGTGCTTGAGGTAGACCTCAAGCACACCTCGAGTACACTATGAGCACTTTTAAGTTTTACTTTTAATATGATTTGTTTGATATATTTTTTTTTATTTTTTTGAAATTAAACAATTGTAGAATTGTGGTTGAGGTGTGCTTGAGGTAGACCTCAAGCACACCTCGAGTACACTATGAGCACTTTTAAGTTTTATTTTTAATATGATTTGTTTGATATATTTTTTTATATTTTTTTGAAATTAAACAATTGTAGAATTGTGGTTGAGGTGTGCTTGAGGTAGACCTCAAGCACACCTCGAGTACACTATGAGCACTTTTAAGTTTTACTTTTAATATGATTTGTTTGATATATTTTTTTTTATTTTTTTGAAATTAAACAATTGTAGAATTGTGCTTGAGGTGTGCTTGAGGTAGACCTCAAGCACACCTCGAGTACACTATGAGCACTTTTAAGTTTTATTTTTAATATGATTTGTTTGATATATTTTTTTATATTTTTTTGAAATTAAACAATTGTAGAATTGTGGTTGAGGTGTGCTTGAGGTAGACCTCAAGCACACCTCGAGTACACTATGAGCACTTTTAAGTTTTACTTTTAATATGATTTGTTTGATATATTTTTTTTTATTTTTTTGAAATTAAACAATTGTAGAATTGTGCTTGAGGTGTGCTTGAGGTAGACCTCAAGCACACCTCGAGTACACTATGAGCACTTTTAAGTTTTACTTTTAATATGATTTCTTTGATATAGTTTTTTTTATTTTTTTGAAATTAAACAATTGTAGAATTGTGCTTGAGGTGTGCTTGAGGTAGACCTCAAGCACACCTGAAGCACACTATGAGCACTTTTAAGTTTTACTTTTAATATGATTTGTTTGATATATTTTTTTTTATTTTTTTGAAATTAAACAATTGTAGAATTGTGCTTGAGGTGTGCTTGAGGTAGACCTCAAGCACACCTCGAGTACACTATGAGCACTTTTAAGTTTTACTTTTAATATGATTTGTTTGATATATTTTTTTTTATTTTTTTGAAATTAAACAATTGTAGAATTGTGCTTGAGGTGTGCTTGAGGTAGACCTCAAGCACACCTCGAGTACACTATGAGCACTTTTAAGTTGTACTTTTAATATGATTTGTTTGATATATTTTTTTTTATTTTTTTGAAATTAAACAATTGTAGAATTGTGCTTGAGGTGTGCTTGAGGTAGACCTCAAGCACACCTCGAGTACACTATGAGCACTTTTAAGTTTTACTTTTAATATGATTTCTTTGATATAGTTTTTTTTATTTTTTTGAAATTAAACAATTGTAGAATTGTGCTTGAGGTGTGCTTGAGGTAGACCTCAAGCACACCTGAAGCACACTATGAGCACTTTTAAGTTTTACTTTTAATATGATTTGTTTGATATATTTTTTTTTATTTTTTTGAAATTAAACAATTGTAGAATTGTGCTTGAGGTGTGCTTGAGGTAGACCTCAAGCACACCTCGAGTACACTATGAGCACTTTTAAGTTTTATTTTTAATATGATTTGTTTGATATATTTTTTTATATTTTTTTGAAATTAAACAATTGTAGAATTGTGGTTGAGGTGTGCTTGAGGTAGACCTCAAGCACACCTCGAGTACACTATGAGCACTTTTAAGTTTTACTTTTAATATGATTTCTTTGATATAGTTTTTTTTATTTTTTTGAAATTAAACAATTGTAGAATTGTGCTTGAGGTGTGCTTGAGGTAGACCTCAAGCACACCTGAAGCACACTATGAGCACTTTTAAGTTTTACTTTTAATATGATTTGTTTGATATATTTTTTTTTATTTTTTTGAAATTAAACAATTGTAGAATTGTGCTTGAGGTGTGCTTGAGGTAGACCTCAAGCACACCTCGAGTACACTATGAGCACTTTTAAGTTTTACTTTTAATATGATTTGTTTGATATATTTTTTTTTATTTTTTTGAAATTAAACAATTGTAGAATTGTGGTTGAGGTGTGCTTGAGGTAGACCTCAAGCACACCTCGAGTACACTATGAGCACTTTTAAGTTTTATTTTTAATATGATTTGTTTGATATATTTTTTTTTATTTTTTTGAAATTAAACAATTGTAGAATTGTGCTTGAGGTGTGCTTGAGGTAGACCTCAAGCACACCTGAAGCACACTATGAGCACTTTTAAGTTGTACTTTTAATATGATTTGTTTGATATATTTATTTTTATTTTTTTGAAATTAAACAATTGTAGAATTGTGCTTGAGGTGTGCTTGAGGTCTACCTCAAGCACACCTGAAGCACACTATGAGCACTTTTAAGTTTTACTTTTAATATGATTTCTTTGATATATATTTTTTTTTTTTTTTGAAATTAAACAATTGTAGAATTGTGCTTGAGGTGTGCTTGAAGTAGACCTCAAGCACACCTCGAGTACATTTCCACTGTCTACTTACATTACCTTGATTTAGAACAAAATCTTGAGCTGAAATCTTTTATTAAATAAATAAATAAAAATCATAAATTGCTTTAAGTATACATAAAGTAGACCTCAAGCACACTTAGAATACATTTCCACTATTTTTATTGCCCCGGAATGGTAAAAAATTTAGAAAATTAAGAAATTATTCTCAATTTTTTTTTAAAATAACAAAAAATGCTTGAGGTGTTCTTGATATGTGCTTGAGGTCTACCTCAAGGTCTACCACAAGCAAACCTAGAGCACATTTTTACTACTTACATTATCTTGGTTTAATACAAAATCTTAAACTGAAATCTTTTATAAAAAAAT
Source organism: Antitrichia curtipendula (assembly GCA_951230915.1). Lineage (NCBI taxonomy): Eukaryota > Viridiplantae > Streptophyta > Bryopsida > Hypnales > Leucodontaceae > Antitrichia > Antitrichia curtipendula. The sequence goes on along the minus strand of OX579634.1, from coordinate 49,634,782 downwards.
GAAAAAGTCATTTCAAGCTAATGTCATTTTTTATTTATTCCAAGGAAATGTCAATTATAGTTCTTTATAATTACAAGTCTTCCTTGCCATTTTTCTTTTTCTTTTTTGGAAGCAAGTGAAATAAATTCCATTTCAAAGAGACCAGCATTGCTAATAACTTTGTACTTCATTGTATTCTATCTTACCTTTTTTTTTTCCTTGAAATATATGGACAATTTCCATTGATATCAAAAACAATATATGGGTGGCGGGGGGATGTTGTTCCCTGGCTTTCTTTTGCAATGAAATCCCTGTTTCAAAAAACAAACAAAAAACAAACAATTCACAGCAACCAAGGAAACCTTGTTACTCCCTTTTATTACCTTGGCAATTGGACAAAATTTAAAGTCTGACATCTCCTTGGGAAGACAGTAAGCATACAAAGTCAACAACTTCCGAGGACATGGAACCACCGTTTGCAGAGGCATTTGTGCTGTGACGGGTCACCTTTTGTCTTTCCCCGGGCTTGCGGTAGCCCACCTTTTCTTCGCCAACCCCGCCCAACTGCCGGGCTGGGAGCTTGGCCATGAACGGGTGGCGATGCTCTTAACATATTAACCAGACCTTAAAAGTCCACTCGTCCAAAAAGTGGATGCGCCTTGGTCAACTATGATTGTAACTTTTAAAATTATTTTGATTTGGAATTATTGGGATTTAAACTAAGAAAATGAAGCTGGACAAGTTGTTGTTTTTATTCCCTTTTAAAATTTTCAAAAATGCCTAAATTTGAAAGAGTTATTGCAATTGAAAGCTTCATGTTTTAGAATCCAAATAACACAATATGGTGTGTTTTTCATTCATATTTTCTTTTTCTTGACTTCATTTTAAACTTAAATTATAAAATCATGTTTCTCATTCTACTCATAATTTATGGTTAAAGTTACGGATTATTTATTCTAATATATATTCTAATTGATATAATTTGATTTCCACCTTTAGTTTTAAAAAATCACAATAATTTGATTTGTCCATTGAATTTAAGAAAAAAATAAATTTAAATAGAAAATAAATTTTGACACTAGCACAAAATATCAAAATTTTACACATCTATTAATAAAGAAAAAGATAAATTTGGTTTAATAGTCAAATTTGACTTCAAGGTCTATGTTGGGGTTGTTTTGGATGTTAATAATAAAATAACCAACTGAAATTTTTTGACAGTAATCTCCATTTCTAGTTGTACCTCTTGTAAAAATTTCAAATCTTTTGGATTTTTTTTGCTATTTTTACTTATTTATATTCAATTTTTACAATAAAAATGATAAAAATTGCAATTTTTCATGAAACAAATTGAAACTTCTTCTAGTGATATATAATTCAGATTTTTAAGTATTAACAATATAAGATTTTTTTTAACACAATTTAAAAGGCTAAATTTAGTTCAGTCATGAAGTTTGACCATTTTAGAATGGATCAAGTCCTTTGGGGGTTAAGGGTGAATTTCAAACTCTAAAATTACAAGGACTAATGCATAAAATGTAGAATCCAAACCGAACCCTGAAACCGCAAATCCTAAATTTTGAAATTGCGACCCTAAACCCTAAGAACGTGGATCATAAACCTTGAAATCGTGCCCCCCGAACCCTAAGTCCGTGGACCTTAAACCCTAAAACCGTGGACCCTAAACCCTAAGTCCGTGGACTGTAAAACCTCAAACCGTGCACCCTGATCCCTAAGACCGTGGAACATGGGCCCTGAAACCGTGGACCTTGAACTCTAAGACCATGAATCCTAAATCTTGAAAGCATGGATCCTTAAACCTTGAAATCGTGGACCCTAAACCCTGAAATCCTAAACCCTGAACCGTAGACCCTAAGACCGTGCACTTTAAACCCTTTAACCGTGGACCCTAAACCCTAAGACCATGGATTCTTAGCCCTGCCACCGTCAATCTTGAGTCCTAATACCTTTTACCTTGATATCGTGTACCATGTACCTTAAAATGATGACCCTAAAACCTAATATTATGGACCCTGAACCCTAGGATCTTCACAACCCTACAATCTAATATTGCACCTTGAATTGAACCGTATGCCCTAGTCCTGTGATGCCATGAACCCTAAAAACTTAGGATTCACTGTCATTTTAGAAAAAGAATGGCTGAAACTAACAGATACAGAAACTCACAAGAAAACATGACATTGTGCGGGACCTTGAACCCGACCTCGTCATCTTCAGCCGTACAAATCAGTTTATGGTGTTATGAAATGATTATTTAGCATGCTGTCGTAATTTAAATGTGCTATCAGTTGTAAATTTTAATTATTTGAGGGTTTCACACCTGTAGGTAATTTTTAGTAAGCCTACTTGTAAACTTTTATGATTTTAGTATTCCAAGGTAGGAGGAACTAGAATACAATGTTTTTGTCAATTGAAGGCTTTAGTATCAAAATCTTAGCAAAGAGAGAATTTAGAAAATATCAAATGTATCGCATTAAGTTGCAATGAAATTCCTTTCCATTTGTTTAAAAAAATAAAATGAAATGAAGAAATTCAAAACAAGAAAATTGAAATTCATTTGTTTCAGAACACCGGAAAAACAAATTTCCAAACGGCGATTGTCAGTTTGTGAGTCCGTTGGGGGTTGGTAATACTACTGACTGTCACTGCAATAATGGTACGCGTTCAGAGATTCCAAAGTGGGAAATCTGGTATTGGTTTATGGTAATAAATGATCGGTTATTTTTCTTCCCGCTGATTTTGTCCATGTTCTGAATTTAAATTTTCCCCCCACGGACGCGGTCATGCATTGCCTACAATTCCCCACCTCATGAAATTCACAGATGTACGCTGCTACAGTGACATTGCAATTTAGAGTATTCGGAGTGTTGGGTAACTTAGACCATTATGGTTGATTCGCTACGCTCATACCAGCATTAACTATTTGAAGAAGCCTTGGAGACTGTCTCATTCAACGGTCCCATATTTCAGTCAAGATACTAAACAATGGAATATAGTAAGCATTCGAATTAAACAACCACACGCACGCCTTCAATCTGCTCAGCAGAATCACTAGAATGCAGTCAACCTAGGCACTGAAGAACCGCACGTATCCCTTCCTTGTAGTCAGTGAGGCACAAATTCCAAGAATTCAGTGAATCATTGAGAAGGAATACTACCTGTCTCTCCGAAAATCCTGGCGGGAAACTGATGTCCCGAACCACGCCTAGACCTTGTCATACCCACAAACGAAGAAGCGCATTCTCTTTTGCGCATGTGCAGTCATGGAGCATTGGAGGCGTCGGAGTTCTTGCTGTCTTGCTTTTTGTGTGCGCCGTGGTTTGTTTGGTGTACTGTTGGCAACTATGGCGTGGAGAACTTGGTCGGCAACAGTGCATTTCATTTGCAGAGGTATGGGATCCATGAGCAGACCCAGAAGAACGGGTTGAAATCTTCACCTCCAATTGCTTTTCCGTTTAGAGTTCACATATCTTCAGTGGCCGGGGGTTTCATTTTCTCGGCAAGTACCTTCAAAATTTTGAATGAACTAATATTAGAGAGAAGGGGCCTGCTTTAGACCCATGTTGTGAGGTCGATTTGAAGAATGGGCCAAATGATACTTGAATCCTTCTTGTGTACTTAGTGGAGGGGTTCATTCGATCCATCAATTGAAGTAGAAACAGTTATCGGAATTAGCAATCGTAGATGATTACAGAATGCTTTGGTATCCCAGTCGCAGGGGTTGTATATTTCAACAAAGAAGGTCATAGATCCCATGTCATTGATAGGCAGCCGAATCTAGTTTGCGAGAAAGAATGGCCCTGCAAGGAATTCGTAAGGTCACCATTCCAATACAGTGGAGATTAATTCGCGAGGAGAACTACGATACAGTATTCCAGAAGCATACATGTAAGAAGTCTAATTACGATACAAAGTCAACGTACTACAGGAAGTACTTAATGGATTTCATTATAATAGTATCCGGAATACCACGGTGGAGACATACTGGGATTTCACGAAATGTGTGTTTTAAACTCTCTCACTACGTATGTATCGTGGGAACTCACGATGTGTTTCGTGTGGGGAACTCACAACATATATGAGTACCGTGGGATCTCACGATGTGTGTATCGTGGGAACTCACGATGTGCTTCGTGTGGGGAACTCACAACATATATGAGTACCGTGGGATCTCACGATGTGTGTATCGTGGGAACTCACGATGTGCTTCGTGTGGGGAACTCACAACATATATGAGTACCGTGGGATCTCACGATGTGTGTATCGTGGGAGCTCACGATGTGCTTCGTGTGGGGAACTCACAACACATATGAGTACCGTGGGATCTCACGATGTGTGTATCCTGGGACCTCACGGTGGTGTATCATAAGAACTCTCATATATTATATCCTGAGAATATGGGGTTCCTGTATCATGGGATCTCACGATGGGAAGTGGCCAGTTGACGGGAAATGCAAGAGTTTGCGTTTGACCCTTCCGTAAAACTGTGTTTCCTTGATATATTTTCTGGTTTACTGGACAGCACGAGATTAGATCATTTCACAACAATAATCATCCTAGTTATGATTGACCTAGTTGTTATGACCCTGTATTCACAGATCTCCTAATTATCCTAGATAGCGAACATCATGAGTTCTCACGATACAGTTGTTTGCCTCACCCGGGGTGGCAACCCCATTTTCCTCATGAGTGTTTGTGTGAACTCGTGGATTCGTGTAGGTTTTGGTCGATTTCCTTTCCCTGTGAATCACTTCTATTATTAGCAATATATTGGATCCTCTAACTGGATGAAGTAGGGTTTTTTTTACTCTTTGTGCTGTGGATCCTTATGTAGGTCCATGGTCATTGCTTGGGATTCCAGATTGCTTCTTTTCTTACTTATGTTTTTGTGGATATTTTTCATAGGTTAACCAATCATCGTCCACTCCCACAGTATAGTAGCGGCATACAGCTATTCGGTACAATGGATTTAGTATCTGATAATTCAGTGGCAGATGCAATCATCCCGTTCAGTGGTAGAACTTGTATGGGCATTGTATCACAGGAGTCCGATGGCGGGTTTGTTCCTCTCAACAACGGTGATTTTGTCAAACTCTCTATTCCTGGATATGGTGAAGTTGGTGAAGGATATGTTGTAGAAGTCTGTCCACAAGGTCAATGGCTAGGTGTGGTCGTTCCTTCGGTGCCGTGGGTTTTTGTTTTAGTTCGACCTCATTTTGTGAATCCTGAAGCTCAAAACCTACCTATCAATCCCTGCCAGAGGGATTTCTTGATATTGAAGGATGTTATGGATCGGACAGTGCTGTGGAGATCCGCCGACGTAGTGAAAGTATCTGATATTCCCACTATGGATCCAAGGCCTTTTATCCTTCTTGAAGCCTGGTTTGGCCTGGAGGTGCATCTTCAGGATTCACTTGGATTGGTTCTGTCGGCAGGTCGTATAAACTGCTACAAATCAGATGATTTTTTTCAAGATGGAACCCTTGGTGATGGCTTTGTCGGCGTGATTGTTTTGGATGTTTTTGTTGGGAACAAGGACACTATTATGACGCATGTTCGGTGGCCAATTAGTGCCTGCTGGTTTCCTAATGGTCGGTCGTTGAAAGAGACAGCAGACCATTTTGCCGCCAGTCCCGCCCATGAGGATCCTCGAGCATATCTAGGTGGAAGAGAGAAAACGCCCTATCGTTTTGTAGTCCGTAAGCCTTCTCTAGAATTGAAGGAATCAATGTACGATCGGAAAACTCAAGAGGATGAGATTCGGAAGGTCAGCTCGGAGAGGTGCTGCGGCAGTTGTTGTTGCCAACTTTTCAGACAGGAACAGACTTTGTTGGTTAGGCAGAAATTTTATTTGAAGTCCTTCAAAGACCGTCGGGAATATGGGATTGCTGTCGGAGGTCAACTACACAGTGTGGCCGGGGACCGGAAGCGAAAATTCATCACACTAGAAAGAGCAGAAGTGTGTGCGTGTGCTTGGTACAAAATTCACGGTATTCCAAAATCGACATTCCACAGTTATATCGATAAATATATCATCGGCGTGGTTTTGGGGACGCATGGAAATACGGGGGTTAAGCGTCCAAGGATTTAGACTGTGCAAGTGACCGGAACAATGAAGGCCATCATCGATGAGAATGCCGACCAAATGCCCCATCAAATGCGTGGCATGGGTAATGGTCGAGTTGACACTTTGAAATATCTTCCTGCTGGGAATAATTGGAAACGTGTCCAAGCTGATGCAAATGAGGTACTACCTTTCATTCCTCCACCGTGCAGTAATTCATGAAGAGGTTCCACGATGTGGTAATTCATTGTGGGTTCCCACGTTGTTTATTGTGTAACTGCGATTCATAAATTCCTTCTTCTGCCTGATTGACCCGTCCTCATCACCCATAGTGTTGGTTTTGCAGTTAAATGCGGACTACGGACTTCCACCTGTGAGCCAATCAATTGTTAGTAGAATCAAGAAGGAGCATTTCAACAATGTCTACATTAAGCCTGTTGGTAGTTCATTTGCGAAGTGCACTCTTTGCGATCAGCTTCAGCAGTTTCTTCTGAAGTCTCCCAAGGGGAGCCCCCAGTTTGTTGAGTTTATGAAGCAACGAAGTAAAAATCTGAATCACCAGGGTTCGTGCCGTAGATTATATGCGTCGTGGCGTGAGGAGTCTAAGCGAAATCCTCGGGACATTCTTTGTATAATTCATAACAAGATGGATACATCCAAGACAGCCCTACCAAGAATGCGTGTCACAACGAAGGCCACGGCAAGTTTGGGGCAGCTTCCCCTGAGTGTCACTGGAATGGTAGCTCATGGTCATGGCGACGGTGCTTATGCACATTACGCCCCAGCGTTCTGGCCAGCGGACTCGAACTTTACAATTTCTTCCTTGGCCAAATTATTTCGTCGACTGGAGGGTCCACCGATTCGAAATACAGGTGATCTTTTTCCTTATCCCCCAGCAAATCCTATATTTGAGGCACTACTTCGAGGGAAATCTAGGTGTATAGAAAGCTTGAACTTGAATGAACCAACAGCTCGTCTTGAGTCCGGATCCCTTCCTGAGAAGCTGTACTTTCAGCTAGACAACTCTGCAAAAGATAACAAGAACCAGTATCTTATGGCATTCTTGTCATTGCTCACTGCATGAGGTGTGTTTAAGGAAATTCAGGTTGGTTTCCTTCTAGTTGGACACACTCATGAAGACATCGATGCATATTTCAGCCATCTCTCTAAGGCCTTGAAAAGTAAGAATACTTTTGTTATTGCGGACCTTATGAAAGCCTTCATGCAATCCCAGGAACTGTCATTCATGCCGGAATTTATACAAGAAGTTGCGGACTTCAAGTCTTTTGTGAAAGGTTATCAAAGTAGTGGCGGGGCTAGATTGATTGGATTGGGCGAGATGCATCTTTTCAAGTTCTACGTGGACACTGATGGGGTTCCTGTCATGAAATATAAGAAGTCTGCAGTTGATTCACAGTGGTTGCCATCTCATAAACCTTCTCAACGACTTTGGAAGATTGACAGAAATGGTCATCCAATGCTCCCTTCTGGGTGTCCGAAACCCGTTCCATTTAAGCCATTGTGGGGTAGTGAGGTTCCCATTTTGACTGGGAATCAAGAGAAAGCTCGAGCTACAGCGCGGAAAGCTACACTGAACAAAGGTTTCATTATGGTAGGGCTTGAGAAATACATTCAGTACTGGGAAAACGGAATGTCAAAATGTGAGGGTTTTGCATCAGCATTTGGTCCATATGTGGATTATTGAAAGCGTGTGGTGGATGTGCTGAAGGAACCTCTACCCGATTGTCCCCCGGAATTGGTGGAAGGCTTTTGGCCTCAGCATGATTGGAGGGTCACGCATGATGAAGTTCATCGCCATGGGTCCAGAGTCAATCCCTTGGATGTGGTTCCGGAAGAAGAGATCCTTGAACCTTACTGCGGTCCCGCTAATGAAGCGCCTAAGGAATGCTTCAATCCGTGGTTTGATATACGACCGGGCTCATGGGTACTTTTGAGACCTGAGGATCCCGCCATTTGTGCTGTGTGGCAAGGAAGAGCATTGTCCACCGTATGCAGAGTGGAAGGAGATGTTAATAACGGTAAGTTCATGATCCAATATTGGCGACCAGATAACTCCGAAAGCACATTGGAATTGCGATATCGGAATTGTTGGTACAGTAAATGGGTTGTTGAGAACACTGCCCCCACGTGGGTGGACGCTAGCTGTGTAGTGTATTCTAATTGGTCCAAGATAGTGGATCCAAAGTCACGGAAGATTCCTAAGATTAGTAGGGAGGCAGCTCTAGCAAATCTTAACAGGTCCAACGAGGTGGATCCTTGATAGAGTACTGTATCGGGGCCTTCTCGATCATTGTGAGATCTCACGACGCATTGTCCAATCAATAATTGATGTGACAACTTCAATTCTATGGAAAAGTTGTCTATGCAGGTTAGGTTGATGTACATCAATCTTCTTCAATGATGTTGTTTGTGACATGAAATAGCATATGATATCATGATGAATATGTATGTTCATGGTATTAAATCACTACGCGCCCCAGAGTTGAATATAGGGTTCTGTTTTCTTTGTTATTACAGTAGATGTCATTTACATGTGCATGGAAATTAGAATATAGTCTTCTCAATGTCGATGGAGTGCAGACTTCATCTTTTTTCTCAATTGTGATGGAATTTTAGTTGAAATAGTATACATAGGTATTAAAGACACTTATAGTTTGTCTACTTGGTTGTTAGAGGCTTGTTTGCTTCAAGCATTTATTCATCATGTGATCTCCTGATAAACGCGGACCAGCCTTAGCCGTCTTATCTATAAGACGGCTTCCGTATAAGACCACCAAGAAGGATGGAACAATTGCCATAGAATTCCTTGACATTATAGCACATGAAGCACTGCTTACACTGTAAACGCCTCCAAAATATTTGCACGCAAAACAATAATATATCGGTAGATATCCAGATACATAGGAAAACATCATGGGATTTCAACACTTCTAGTTATCCAGGTACATAGGAAAACATCATGGGATTTCAGCACTTCTTTATTTCTGGACTTTGCAAAGTCCAGAAGTAGTTAAATATGGCATGATGGAGAATAATTCACAATCATTCTAAATTTGAATTCTTTTACAACTTTTATAATCCTGCATTTCATTTTATGACTTTTTTGCGACTGAAACAATGTATCTACTTCATTCTACAACTATTTCGCAACTAAAATATTGTACTATTGATGTAAAACAATGATGCAAACAATGATGTAAGAGTTTGGTGCAAATAGAGAGGGCTATAGTTGTATAGGATACTTAGTTGCATTTTAGCTAGTTGTGGCGGACATGTTTTTCTTCTAGTGGCAATACGGGTTGAAGAAGACAATCCACAAGGGTTCCTTGTTACAATTCTTGCATTCATTCAAGAGAAACCTTATCCCGATAATAGCAATGAAGTCTGAAGCCCAAGATATGGCTAGAAGATGCCTACATGAGAATCTACGTGTGGAGTGGATGAGGGTTCCCAAGGCCTAGACCCAAATAGTCACGAGAAGTCAATTCAGCATGGCCAAAGATGAACGTGACTCCAAGTAGCTTCATTCCGCCATTGAAAATCTCAAAGAGGGCGTGATCATTGATCAACGACTACTTGGGAAAAATCTTATCAAAATAAACAGCTATCGTTGACCGTGGGGACAACACTTGTCAAGTAGGGGGAGAGGGATCGGTGCCTATCGCCGTAAAGGACTGACATCCAATACGCAGGCCCATAAGAGGACGTGTCTTACAAAGTCATCAGAAAGGAGGGGAGCTCCGCATGCTACTCTTAGAAATTTTCTGTAGCCTTTTGGGTGGGCACCACCTCCAATCAAAGTAGACATGTAGAGCTTCCCATTGCTCAGAAAGTGTACTATAGAGAAGCTGAGCAGCGTGTATTAACCTTAGGATTCTCCATCTACAACTCCTTCTAATCAAGTGTTACGCCATAGAACGGGTCTCGGACCTCGTTCAAGCGACAACCAATCCAAATGCGGAACACATGCTAACAAGTCCTATTGGTCTTAGACATGAGTGATCTATCCTACTTGTTTGCTTTGTATATCCATTGTTGTGAACCTCTTTCATTGCTCCCCAAAATTTTGAAGCTTTGATAAGACTCTTCCTAGTCCCTCTAGAAATTATTTCTTCAAAACCTCACATTCTCTCTAATTCTCTCTAGAATTTTTTTTAAACACCTCTCAATCTCTCATCAACTCAATTCACTCAAATATTTTCTCACACTCTACTCTTTGACTTCCAACCCACTCTGTCTCATTCACCTCTCATCCCCCTCACCTACCTCTCACCTTTTCTCTCACTCCTTCAACTTCCTCTCACTCTCTGTTTTGTTTTGTTTTTTATACCTTTTTTTTAGTTCTGTATTATCACTCTTTGTTTTCTATAATATAATTCTATAGTTTCATAATATCATGCTACAATTTATGTAATATAACTTTTACAATTCTGTAATATCATGCTGGACCTCTCTACTATCACTTTTGCCTTCTTTTTTAGTTGACAATGAAAGTACTAATTTTTGCTTATATTCTATTTCATATCCACTCAAACAAATAAAATTACTTGGATTTTTCTTGAACTTTGTATACAAGTTCAAAGCTTTGTCATTTGTTTTCTTTCAACTAATAAAAGATGGATTTTAAGCAAGGTTAGTATTATATGAAGTCAAAACTTCACCACATATATATTTTCCAAATAATCAAAGATACAAATAAACATGTATATTAAGTATATAACTACTTTGCAGTCAAGGCTCTAGGGGATTTATAGTAATTTGGAATTCTCACCAAGGAACTCGTGCAACAACAAAACCACAAAGACAAGGACTCTAGAAAGAATCAACTAGTAGCGTAGCTAATCTTGGGTTGGGAACTCTTTAGGATTAGTATTTGACTCTTACTTTCACCAAAAAATAACACTTAAAATACAAACCAAGGAACAAAACTTTTAGGGACCTTGAAGTCCTTCAAGAATGCTCTAAAATTCACAAATGAGCTAGAAAGGGATCCAAAAACACCATATAAACACAAAAATGGTCAAAAATTGGCCAAACTCAGAGATTGAATAAGAAAGCAAACTTCACATTAGAAAATGGTTGATTAATGAGAGAAGAAAGCCCCTTTATATAATAACTCCCAAGGATCTCCCCCACTTCACTTACCAAGTGGTAATCTAAGTTTTACCACTTTTAAACTAGATATTTGCAATTTTCTACTTTTCTATTGGTTCAAACTTCTAACTTTTGGATAAACACTCTAAATCACAAATGGATTGTGCCATTGACTTAAGAAGGCCATTTATAGTCTACCAGAAATCTACTCCCCTTTTCCCGTCTTCAAAATCTCATCAAAACCTAGCATCAACTTAAAATCTAAAAATGTTAAAAACCTAACTTTTGGAGGTTGACTTTTCTGTCGAAAGTAACTAGTTTAGGTTCTTAATCCCTAAAGTCCCAATTGTCCCCTCGAGGAACAAAATGGATTTCGGGCAGGCTCCTACAGTCTCAATATTTTTTGTGATTTTCTGAATTTTTTTTGTAAAGATAGAGAATCACATTATCTTTCCGAAAATGTAATTTTTATTTCAATCGGTGCCCGGGAGCAAAAGTTATGGCACAAAAACCCCAAATTTTAGTTCGGCGAGCAGAAAAAAATCCTCAAAAAAAATTAAAATTAAATTTTAAAATTTTTTTTTTCATATGTATTTTATTTTTATTTACATGGGAAGCTTTGATTCATTCCATTTGGATTTGTTATGCAAAAGTTATGGTCAATCTTATTTTTCGGGCAGTTAGAGCATCTTTTTGAAAAAATAACTTCTAGGACTCATTTCTGAATTCAATTTTAATAATTTAAAAATAAAAAAAGTTTCACAAGGTCAAGATTTCTTGCTAGAACAATCTCACCGTTGAGATTAGTATATTTCAATTCTATCTTAGAGCTATTAATGATTTAATTTTTCCTTCAATCTTGAACCCACTTCTACTTAACAATTTTTTAATGAGTGAAAACTAAGTGTTTCTTCTTAAATTTTTATTTTCCAGATTCTCAATTCATTTCTTCATTATAAAAAATTAGAAATTCAAAATCATTAGAGCAAAAATTTTAAGTTTAAAAGATTCAAAGCCAAAAAATGTAGTTGAGCAAGGTACAAAAAAACTAGATTCCTTCACTTTAAATGCAAATATCTTGCAATCTACATGGTCAAAATTAATGAAATTTCTTCCACACATTTTTACACTAGTCTAGTACAAGATCCTACGGTTAAATATGCAAAATAAACATTAAATTTGTTTTTTTTCTCTTTGCTCTAGAGATGGCAGTTTTGAGTGGTTTTTGATGGAAAAATGGCCTTGGGACTTTAGGGGTTAAGTAATTAAAATGGAATAAGAAAAGACCTAATCCGGGCCCCATTCTAACTTTGTATGCTCTTGGAACGCTAGTCTATTCCATGTAATCTTCAAATTTATTGGTTTTGGGAGAATCTCGTTAGTTTTGGGTCTTTTGGCTATTGAAATGCCTTGAAACTTGTTGGGGCGTTTTATTAGCATAAAAAAAGCTAGATTAATTTTTAGTGAGATTTTACTACACCCCAGGTAATTTTTATGAATTTTCCATTGTAAATTTTGGCAATTGCCCATTTGAAAAAATATTTTCTAACTACTAGAAAATTACGGAACTTTTGAAGAACCTCGCACGGAATTTTATAAAAGATATGAAAGCTCATATTCTTACTTTGCACATTCAAAGAAAGATAATCAAATCCTGCTATCTCCTTTAACTTTTAGTGAACATGGAATCTTTTATACAAGGGAGAATCTTGGCAAACCAACTTTGTCATTAGACTCCTACCGTGATTCCCACCTAGAACCACCAAACTTATATTGTAGATGCCCTCCTCTAGTCGATTTTGAGTTTTCTTCACCTGTTGGCTAATAATTGGGGTTTCCATTATTTTGTCGATATAATGGAGAAATCAAAACTTCTCTCTGAGATTGACCTAGGATTCTTACATAGGTTTTCTCGGACCAATTTAACCATGTTTTATCATATATAAGGCAAGTTTAGACAATTTGGGCAAATCTACTTAGGTACTACAATATGTACACTTTTCAGATTTCTACCCTATTTACATGCATAATTTGGGTTCAATTTTAGGAAAAACACACTATTTAGGACCAAATACTATAATGGCATGTGATATACCTATTTTGACTTTATTCTCTTCTTAGGGCTTTTTGTATAATAAGTTATACTCAAAATACTAAAAAAAACAAAACCTAGTAAGTCCCAAGTAATAAAATAGGAGCTCACTAGAGGTGTCCAGACTAATTTTAGCCTTCTGTCCAATCACAAGTGAGAATTTTGGGTCTATTACCCAACAAATTAGTCTAGATTCTAGATATAAAGCAAACCTTAGTTAAACCTTCCTCTAACACCATTCTACAAATTAGGGTTTACTTTATAACTAACTCTAGTGCCTTCTTGAAAACAATGTAAGATAGGATGATCTAAAAAGCACCCTGCTTTAATAAAGTAATTACTAATATAGAAGTACATTTTACTTTCTTCAATGTAACAATAGTAAACATTTCAAGCAGTGATCATTTTCAGTGACTACTATGTTTTAACTTCAAAAATTTGTTACTAAGTTCATGAACGGCCCAAATAAATATGAAGTGACTTGGTTAAGATGCCAATTCCATTTTTCTTCTCCCCAAATGCAATCAGTTCTAGAAAGAAGAGCAAGACTATCTTATGTGCATTTGGGTTGGACTTGTGCTCAAATTTCTTGAACATGTGTTTCTTAAGTCACAAAAAATAACAATGTCCAATAAATTTACAAATTTTAGAGAGGCTTAGAGGTTATCCTACCTTGCTATATAAAAATACTCAGAGTCATCACAATAGGAGATTCTTTCATGCAAATTTTTGTATTCAAAACTAGACCTTGTATGTTAAGAAGCAAAACAAAATGCGGACCTCTAAATGTCCAAGGCTTTTGTTGAGCATCTTGGAGTTTGTTTAAAATTGAATAAAAAACTCAAATTTTTATTAGTTTTATCGATGTTTTTAAAATTGTAGCTGTATGAATTCAAATTAGATGTGTGTGAACTCCTGATTTGTCACTTGGGACTCGTAGAATTATTTTTTTGGAAATTTGCAATTTAAAGTTGATAAAAGTATACAAAAAGCCATAAAAAGAGTGTAGAACCAGAATAAGGTTGTATCATACCCATTATAATATTTGGTCTAGATTTGTGTTTAGACTTAGAATCCCACCAAACCTGGCCCAAAAATAAGGTAGAAAGAACAAAACGGTTAGATTTGGAGGATTTAAGTCACATAGTCTCAAAAGGGCTAAATCCCACCATGAATGTGGCAATTCATGTCAAAGTCAGTCCGAGGGATCCACAGCGAGGCCACTAGGTCGGGTCCCAGAGTTAGGTTTAGAATTCCCCATCAGATCGATAAATTCCCAAAACCTCGATTGTTAGCATGCAGGAGCCACTGACGCAAGCCCAAGCCCGTGGAGGAATCTACAGCTCAAGGATGGTGTTCTAGGATAAATTTCATGCCAGGAGTCCAACGACAAAATCAATTCGCCAAAATTCCTCTATCTGTAAAAGATTCCTGTACCGTCGCTAATTCAAGGAGATGGCCAATTTTATCTCTACTACCCAATCGTGCCAGGTACGGAAATGCACTTGCACGTCTTTCATGCGACTCCCTGAGAGGTCACGTGGAAATTCTTGTCATCTTCCGACTTGTAGAAGAACCTTTTCCGGGTGGTCAACCCTTCTAACCTCCAACGGGAATTTCATGGAAATTACCCACGTTACAAGAAAATCTCACTAAAAATTAGACTAGCTTCTTTTATGTTAATAATGCGCTCCGTGAAGTTTTACAACATTCCGATAGCGGCAAGTACCCAAACCGGCGAGATTCCTTGGGAATTAACCACGTGGCGGGGTCCCCGCCGCGTTGACCGGCATTCCGGGACCATACGATGGCAAAACGAAGTCAACCAAGAGTCCTTTCCGACTCTCTTGCACCTACCGGAGACCTTAGGCTGTTCACATTTCTCAAAATAGGAGACCCCCAAGATCTAGGATTTTACCATGATTTGATTTTAAAACTAAATTAGCCTAGGATGGTTTTTGGCCTCGATATGGGGGGTTGGGAATTTTGGACTAAATATGGCAATTTGGAGCCAACGGCGCAATCCGTTCGACGATTGGAGTTAATCTCCAAAAGTTAAAATGTTGGTTCAGCGTAGATGGTAGAAGTAGATTTTTAGGGATTAGGATGAAAATCTTTGAGGATGAGGATGAAAATCCAAATTGATAAGGTTACTTTAGAACTCTAGAGGGAGGGGTGGGCCCTTGAAAACCTATTTAAGGTCCCCATTTTTCTCTCTGAAACACCCCCAATTCTTGTTTTGGATCCGCGGGTCCAAGTTATTTTGGATATTTTGGCGTTTGAAGCCCAAAACCTCTACGGTGTTTTCAGAGCACTT
The DNA here is from genome assembly GCA_951230915.1 of Antitrichia curtipendula. Classification (NCBI taxonomy): domain Eukaryota; kingdom Viridiplantae; phylum Streptophyta; class Bryopsida; order Hypnales; family Leucodontaceae; genus Antitrichia; species Antitrichia curtipendula. Next base: position 49,619,194 of record OX579634.1, on the reverse strand, counting down.
TTGGCTCCATTGTTGCTTATTCTCAAACTTTGAAGGTTCTTGGAGGTCCTTCTACCTTGCTTTGCATACTCTTTGGTGTAGTTTTTGATACCTTGTTGTAAGTGCGAAGCCCCTCTCTCTCTCTTGTGCATTTTGTGATCTAACGTGTGAGGTTTTAAGAGTCTTTGGTGTCTTGCACTAACCCTAGAGCATCCCCCACCATACCTTGGCGATGCCGTTTTGGGGGGCCTTTAGCATGTGAAGTTGTGTGTTTCTAAGTGTCCTATTGTGTTGGTTCTTGTTACTTACATGTTCCCATCCTCTTCTAAACATTCCCCTCGTTGTGTGGACCCTCCTCGGAACGGCGAAGCTTTGACCTTGTCATATGTGTTTTGCTAAATGTGTCTTTTCTACCCTCTTCAGAAATCCCCCTTGTTGTGTGGATCCCCCCCCCCCCGGGGACGACGAACCTTTGAACTAGTGACAACGTCAAGTCCTATAGTGTGTGTTAAAACAATTCTAGACGGCGGAGCATTGAAACACTAGAGTGTTGCAAGTCCTAAAGTTGGTGTTAAACCCAACTTTACGGCGAAGCTTTGAAACACTAGAGTGTCGCAAGTCCTAAAGTTGGTGTTAAACCCAACTTTACGGCGAAGCTTTGAACCTCTATAACCCTTAGTCCCAAAGTCTAGTTTCCAAGACCTTCTTGGAAAAATCCAAAGTTTAGCTTCCAAAACAATTAGTTTAGCAAATCATTTCACCCCAGTTGTGTACGTCCATTTTTCTTGTGTTGTCCCTCAAACCTTAGCAACCTAGCCTACCCAAGTCTATACGTCCGGGTTTTTTTTGTACCCTAAAATAGAAAATTTTCTAGTCCAGTCCCAAGCCCAAAACCAAAAATTCCAAATTAAAAAAGAAAAGAAAAGAAAGGAGACCAACCAGACCCCCTCCAAATTAGTCTAGTGGGGATCGAGGCTCAGTTCAGTCGAGGTCTAGCCCAATCCGGTCAGCAGCGGGGGTCGGGGTCTGTCCAGTCGGGGGATTCAACAGTTCGGAAGAGGGGGTCTGTCTAGTCGGGGTGGGTCAGCAGTCCAAGGGTTTGGGGTTCAGCAGTTTGGGAGTCGGTTGAGTTAGCAGTCCAGGGGCTTGGGGTTCACTCCAGGGTTTTTTGGGGTGCTTGAGTTTTTTTGTTTTTTTGGGGGTTTCTAGGTTCAAGGTTCTAAAAACTAAAACTAGGGGCCAAAAGTTACTTGAGGAAAACACGACCACAAAAATACAAGAGGGGAAGGAAAAGGGAGGAGGAAGAAAAGAGCGGAGCACCACCGTACCTGCACACAAGAAAATCTCACTCTTACCAACAAAAAAGTCCGCTCTACACACAATGGAGGAGGATTAGAAGAAAATAGGATGAAATAGGAGAAGAAGTGGGAGACACAATAAATAGTGACCTAGGCCTAGAATTAGGAAGACTTAGGAAAGGAGATCTTAAGAATTCGTAGTAACCATTAGAAGGTGAATTAAGATGACACAAAGATAAATTGCGTAAGAGGGTAGGAAGGACATTAAAACCTCCTCGGAGTTGGAGTCTATAATTGTAAGACATCCATAAAAGCTTAGGTGGAATAGTGTTAGTGTAGAAGAAGAGAAGAAGAAAGAAAGGGAAGGAAGAAAAGAAAGAAGAAGTTTAGATCGCACGGGTGTATTAATTTTCTAAAATAAGCGGTGAGCTTGGGAGAGATTCAAATAAAATCAAGGACCACCATGGAGCATGAGGATGTGCACGTAGATGTGGACGAACTTATCTTTGACACCGGCAGTGAAGAGGTGAGTTTTTGAATTAATCCTTGGTGTTTTTCTCTAAATAGCATTGATTTTCTTATTTAGCCCTTTACGCGCGATTAGCAAGCCGTGATTAGTGCAAGTAAGAGTTAGATCCAAAAATTGCTAGATTAGGGATAGAGGTTTCCGAAAACATACTACACTTAGGATTTGGCTTCGAGTCGATTGTATTAGGATAAGTTAAGTAGTAGGGGGTAAACGGAGGAATTGAATTAAAATTTCATCCCAAAGTAACCATGGACGGAAATTAGGAATTTAGATTAGAAGGAGAATCTAGGATTTAAACTAGGGATTAATTAGAAGTTAAAAATCTAGAGTTAACTTTGGAAAGTAAACCGGTTAGAGTTAATTTGGAAGCGTAATCTAGGAGTGAAATTCTCAAGTCAAATCTTAAAGTTAAGTTAGAAAGTAAAGACTTAGAGTTAAAAGTCAAAAGTTAGCATTAAATTTAGAGGTTAAATTTTAGAGGTAATTGAGAAGCAAAAAGTTAGAGTAAAATCAACACTCAAAGTAGAAGTAAAAATTAGTATAGAAGTTAAATTGTAGAGCTAATTTCTAGAAATAAAAATCAAGATTAAAAGTCAAAAGATAGAGTTAAACTTCAAGGATAAATTCTAGAGTTAATTTAGGAAAAAAACCCGAAAGTAAAGGTCAAAATCTAGAGTCAAATTTGGAAGTTAAAAACTAGAGTTAGTACTAAGGAGTAAATATCTAGAGTTACATTTAGAGGTTGAAAATTAGAGTAAAAGTTGAGCTTTAGGATTAGTCTTTAGAAGTAGAACTTCCAAGTGGAGTGTCAAAACACAAAAGATAGTCTTAGGGGTTCATGGAAGGAACATAAATGTTCCCCTTTCACGTAGTTAGGGAGGTTAGAAATGACGCCAACTACCCAGTCAACCCTAGACATACCCTAGACATAGGATAGACATAGGATAGATAGTAGGAAGTTAAAATTCACTATCACCCTTGATCATTGCAGTTAGCCTAGTTATCACATGCATTTCTAATTATTTTTGCTACCCATCCACGACACTTAGGAAACGTTAGCAAAAAAGATCCATTGCTTGAATGGCACAGTGGACCACGCTCACGACACCCCCATATATTAAAAAAGTGGATAAAAACATAGAACCTAGTCGGTGCTCGCTTTATTACCAAGGGTGAGTAATCTAGCGCCCACAATGTGTTATGGATCACAGAGGAAAAAACAACACAACAACATCACTTACGGATTAAAAGATTAACAAGTTTGATCAAGAGGGTGTTCAAACTATGAAAGTGATTTGAAGTCACCCAATTCACTTTTAACAAGTCAAATCTGAAATTGAGGTCATGAAAAAAATATGAGGCTAAAGAACATAACATGCATACCCATAATCAATTTACAACTTCTCAAAATCTACTTCAATGTTCAAATGACACACAAATATGGTGCTTTGGGCATTTAGGGGTTAAAGAGTTCTTCAGATATACCATCGTATTAACACGACCGATGAAATTCATCCAGTATCATCTGTTCATCCCATGGATGATGATGACGGAACGAACATGAGAGCATTCCAGTTCCTTCCAAGCTTCCCGAGTCCACTGTCTTCCCGAGTTCCCGTCTCACTAAGTTCTCGTCCTTCACATCAATTTTGCACTGTCACATATTTCCCTCCGCACCACTCCCACCGCTCCTGTTTACATCGCCTTTTCAGTCCATTCAGAGCATTCCTCTGAGCAGTATTCGAGCTTTTCTGGAGACGTTTTGCGACATTTTGAGTGATTTGAGTTCAGGATTGGCTTTGAGAGATTTTGGGGAAGATTTGTCTTCCGGGAACTTTTTCTTGCCCAAGAGAATTGCCCCGCTGTTTGTGATTAAGGCATTTTGATCACAGAGCTTTGATTACGGAGCTTTGATTACATATTTTCGATTTGAGGTGCGGAAAGGATCGGTTGAGGTGTATTTGTGGTAAGGTTTGGTTTCGGAAAGAAGGGGAATCGGTAATTAAGGGCGTGGTTGGGATTCGGGAAGGAGATCTATGCTGGCAGCAATCGCACCCGCCGCTCTAAGGCGAGTGAATGGACTGAGAAGAGTTGCGCCGCTTCCGGAATGGGGCGTTTCAGGGACGGAAAGACTGGATCGAGCGCCTTTGTTGGTGCTGTGGGACTCGCTGGTGCCGCAGTCGCGGGCCAGGGCCGGTCCCTCGTGGTCGCGCTTCTTGTCCTCCGGGTCGGGACGTGATGGACACGGCGATGGATCGGGGAAGGATGGCAAGGAAGCTGCTGAAGGTGCACTCCTCGAAGAGGGAGCTTTGAAGGAGGAGGCCCTTGAGAATGAGGCTCTTCGAGAAAGCGGGAAGACTGAAGCAAGTGGTAAGTAACCGTGGAACAATTCTGTCTCTGAATAGGCGAAATTGGTGACTTTAGCCTGCATTTCTTCGTTGAATGGTTTATGATTTTCATGTCTCCGGAAGAGTTTCAGTCCGGCAGCGGTTTGAGGTTTTCGTCTGCATTATGTGCCAGGGTTTAAGAAATTGCAAATGAGATCGTTTGATAGTGTCATTTGTTCAATGCTTGGCCGTCACGTTTAGGGTTAAGATGTCCTTTACAACCTACTCCGGGTGCACGGAGTTGCGAATTGATTCAGGGTTTATGGAGATTATAGACGTGAAGGTTGGATATACAAAAACTGATGGTTTCAGCGTTAGGTCTGTGCATATTTATGGGTGAACATGACGTAGCGTTAGGGTTAAGAAATTTGGAACCATGACACGTAGATTTGTATAGACAATATAGTGAAATTCATGTGGAGAAGCGCTTATGCTTAGTCTGGAAAATTAGGGTTTATGCAGGGTTTAGTGGTAAACCCCTGAAAGGTCGAGGAGTCGTGGTTTTAAGACGACCTATTCGATTGATCATATTTTATAAAGTATAACTTAGATGGGCCAAATTGTACATCAGCGGAACCGGTGAAGAACGCTGCATGTGTTTGTCAATAAATAAGAATTGAATATTGTCTGTATTGGACGAAAGAGAATCCCGTTAACACCTACTCAAATCTGCTATAGTAACAGAAGGCTCAATTTGCGATTATTGGTCTTTTAGGGGTTGAGTCCTCGTCCGTAAGGGATGTCGTGATGCACTCGGAATGTTGCGACATGTAGCCAAGAATGCAGTAACGCAGCACTTCAACATTGACGCTCATCTGTTTGGCTTGGGTCTGCCTGCTTATAGGACGGAGGCCTGCTTGTAGATCCTGTGATCATGTTTTTATAGTAACTCGTGCGCTGCATCAGATTTGGTGAATTCAATGTACAAGCTGATAAAGTAGAAATTGTGCCTTGTCGATTGTGCAGTGGCTTATATTGTAATCATTTTGCTAAAGATAGTATGGTTCGTGTAGTATCGTGTGGAATGGACGGAAAGTTTCTTATTTGGAGATTATAGAGTTTGCAAGTTAGCAGGATGTAAACGACAGTTAAGGGCGAGTCTTGATTCGAATCTGGAGGTTTCACGGTTTAAATTATTTCTCCTAGTCACCACGGTTGGTAGGTTTGTCAAATATTATTGTTAGATACGTCGGGAAATTTAGGTAGGCTTCAGTTTGGAAGACCGGATCTTTAAAGTAGTCTTCACTCTAAGTATTGATCATGAAGGATGTCATCAGGCTTAGAGTGCTTCTCAGGTGACTTCTAGGGCATGTTCTATGTAGAGAATTTAACAGAGGTTTACATTTCATGTCACCTGATCAGCACTTACCCCCCCTGGCTTTCAATTTGAATTGCTTGCTCGATGGGCACTCGCTGAAATTTTTGAATTGCCTAGTCCGGCTGCGCTGGAGTAATTACTTTTGCGAATGCGGGCTCTCTTATCGTAAAGGTTCTTTTGTTTGCTCCTATGTTTGAGCAGGTGAGAAGCTGAAAGAGTCTGAAGATGATCCGAAAAAGGGAAATGAAGAGAAGGAGGGAAACGGTGCAGCGGAATCCAGTAATAGATCTCAACATGGTGCAATCGTTCCTGCTCTAGGACCTCGACCTGACAGGGTATGTAGGTCCCCATTTTTAGCTTATTGTATTTCAATTTATACTCGAATTGTGCCCCCAGTCTCTTTAAAACGGGTGGGGCCAACCTGACAAGCAATTTGTAGAGCCTAAATTTTTTTGTAGACCTGGTACCTCGAAACTTGCTATGAAATCCCTACTGCGGCATTAATATATCTAATGAGATGGAGTTTAGTCGGTTTGTTCCACTTAGCTCTCATTGCTATAGACGTTGGTTTATTTCGAGCTATTGTAAGCTACTGTGTTGAAGCTGTTTGCAGATTGGTTTTTGATTGAAGACTCAAGTTTTTTTCGGTTATAAAGTCTATTCATGCTTGTGTATCGCTCTCATGACTGGGAGAACTGCAGGTGATTGCTGTTCCATTGACAAGAAGACCTCTGTTTCCAGGCTTCTATGTCCCTGTGTCTATCAAGGTATTCAGAAACTACCAATCTTGGTAATTCGAATTGCTGATTATTTTTCCAAGTCTAGTTTGGGAACTTGAAAAGCTGAAATAGAAGAGCCTTGATCATTGTGTTGGATTACACATTGCTTTCTACAGGATCAAAAGCTTGCAGACAAGCTTGCGGAGTTGAAATCTGCTGGAACACCCTGGGTAGGTTCATTCTTACTCAAAGATCAGAAAACTAGAACAGATGGTTCTCCGGTGTTGAGCGCAGCTGAGGGAGGAGAGGGTACGGAAGACCTTCGGGGAGAGGAGCTCTTCAATCGGCTTCATGAATACGGCACATTTGCACAGGTGGAAACTGGGCATTGTGTGATCTCTGTTTAGTCTGGCTGGTTCATTTCTTGAATATCTGGACAATTTTGCAGTTTTTTTTTCACTTGCGGATCAGTTGTAGTTCATTAATGTCTCATTAGAACAGTTTCCTATTGCAGAATCGTAATTTTAGAACTAACCTGATTCATTCAGTAGATTTTGGTGTAATGTTGTGCTGTAAGCATTTTTTTTGAAGATATTGCTCAAAGAACCAACTTATCGAGTTGGACTACTGTGGTGAAAGGACTCATAACCTGAGATGCACCAAGTTTTATTGATCATGCTTGTATTCTTGGATGGCAGATTACAAACGTGATGAGACCCCTTGATGGAGAAGGTGCGACTCAAGTTCTTCTTATGGGTCATCGCCGTCTTCGTATTACAGGCATGGTATGTTTCTATTCCCTTGCAAGAGTTCTCCATGTACGATTTATGTATAATTTATGCTGATTATTTATCTTATTTCTTTTCTCCTTGTATTTATTGTGCTGTGAATGTGCTTTTGACATGATTAAAGCTGGATACTGAGCCGCTATCAGTGGGCGTTGAGCACTTGAGGGTATGTGACCTCAATCTTCACATCCTTTTTCTAAATTTGTGGACTGAATCAGTGTGAAGGTTTGAGAGAATTAGGGTTGACTCAGTTGCTGCCTTGTTTTGAATCGAAGATACACGCATTTTATCTCTCTTGTTATAATTGAGTCGGTCCTTTTGCTCGTTATTGCTCGTTATTCTTATAACTTACGGACAGCATTACAGGACAAGCCGTATGATTCAACTCAAGATGAATTGAAAGCCACGATTCTGGAAGTTGTGACAACGATGAAGGACCTCATGAGGCTAAACCCTCTGTACAAGGAACACATTCAGATGTTTGTGCAGGTTCGCTTGATCCTATACTTATTCTTCACTTGGGATCTCTATTGCCTCGTAAATCTGAGCCGAATGTATGCCTGCAAATGTCCAGTGTATTTTTGACACCGGTTTAACTGGGAGAGTGATGTTATTCAAGATATGTAGATGGATTGGCCAAATCTTTCCAGACATAATTCGTACTTCCAATAATAAGGGGGAGTACTATTTTAGTATCTGATGAAAGAAAACTGGTTTCCCACACAGCACATGGGCGAATTCAATGCCTCAAAACTGGCCGACTTTGGGGCTGCACTTACAACAGCTGACGAGCCTTTGTTGCAAGAGGTTCTTGAAGAGCTTGATGTGAGTATCTCTCTCTTCATTAGATTGTCTAGCTTGCATTTTGGATGTTATTTTGATGCTGAGTTGAATGTCGAGCATCTCTTTTGAATGTTTGACTTGTGAACTTTCTCGTGTTTATGATGATGTTTTTCTTAGGATTTTCTGGATCGGTCTTTGTGTCGTTTAGAGACTTATTAGTTGTGGTGCTGATCTGTAACGCAACTGTGTTTATTTGAGTTTACTTTGAATTTTATATCAATAGTTTCCTGAGGCACCAGTGACCTTGTATTTGTAACAAGGCACTTTACCTTGGTTGTTCTTGCTGCGCTGCTAGGATACAGATTGATGGCATCGGTTCTGCACCGTAGTGGGAATTTTACATCGGTGTTTCTTCCTGTCCGCAGGTTCTGAGACGATTGCATCTGACGCTTGTACTGCTGAAGAAAGAATTAGAACTTAGCAAGCTTCAGGTAAATTTCTTGAATCTTACTGTAGTTTGAATTATTGCTACCAGTGCACCGACAGTTGTAATTACTGTGGGTTTGAAATTACTGAGCCTCAGATATATTGTGGGTTACAAAATCTTCAAATTACGAATATTTCTTCCACATACCACATATTTCTTCTAGATAATTTTGTAGTGGAAAGCTACTTCGTAATTAGTAAGACCCGTAGTAGTTACAATCTTTAGTGTAATTATATGACTACAGTGTTTATTGGAATACATGTAATATTCTGGCCACTGTTTTCAGTCTTGGGGACTTTGATTTGCTGCTACTTGTATGCACTGCAGGTGGATAGTCACATTGTCGCTTGATTTAAGTTCTAAATGAAGTCGCCTCACTACGCATCATTGTTATTGAACCACTACCCTCCTAGTATGCGATAATATTCAAAGTTGAGTGCAAGAAAGTGTCAAAGTTCTCAAGAAGCTTCATAATCTCTTTGTTGCAGCAATCCATTGCGAAAGGAGTGGAGGAGAAAATGACTGGTGATCAGCGAAAATATTTCTTGATGGAGCAATTGAAAGCCATCAAGAAGGTGACGTTGATATTTAGCTATCCCACACTGAACACTATCACATATCTACGTTGGGCTTCGTTATTGATCTGTTTCTGCATTATGAGTCTTCTTCAGTATGTGACGACTATTCTTCTGTGCAAAGTGTAATGCTAAATTGAAGGTCGTGTTGCACTGGTGGAACAGGAGCTAGGATTGGAGACGGATGATAAAACGGCTTTGACTGGTTAGTCACATCGCTGGAGACATACTATTTGTCAGGTTCTTTGTGCACATGATGTTTCCAATGCGTACTAGAGATCCGTAATTGAATAGCCTTTCCTTTGGTACCAGGTAATCTCTTGAGTTTCAAAAACGTCCATCTTGTTCTTTCGGATTACTGACATGACTCACTGTATTTTGTTATCGTCTACCATCTTGGTTGCTTCTTTTGGTGTATTAATATTATTTTTGAAGATTCAGCCAAGTTTCGGGAGAGATTGGAGCCCCGTCGAAAAGAGTGCCCTGCTAATGTCCTGCAAGTGATTGAGGAGGAGATGAACAAACTGCAAGGACTGGAGTCCAGTTCCAGCGAATTTAATGTCACTCGCAATTACCTTGATTGGCTCACATCTTTGCCATGGGGTCATTTCAGGTTGTTTATCTGATGAATAGATTCCTATATACTCTGTTCAGTTCAGTTTTTTAACCTAGCCATACTGTTTGGTATCGTGGTTGGGTATGACCTTTTTCATTTGACGCGTTCATTTTGTTGACGTGCTGTGAGTCTTGTTGGATTTATCAAGTCATGTAAATATGGTTGTTACAATTTCAGCTTTGAGCAGTGAACTATATAATTGTCTTCATTGTTATTTTGTTTCCTTGGTGCCGTTCAAAGATGTTGCAATATTAATTACATTGTATGCAGCGAGGAGAATTTCGATGTAAACCGAGCTCAGAAGGTGTTGGACGATGAACATTATGGGCTGGAGGATGTGAAGGAACGCATTCTTGAATTCATAGCAGTCGGCAGATTGCGAGGGAAAGCTCAAGGTGCGTCCTCTCTATATAAGCGCTTAAACGGTTATGATAATTCTTCGAGTTTGTTTCCTTTTCTGTTAAATTTATTGCTTGATCCCTCTTCATATTGTTTATATCCACCTAATCTGTGCTCGTCTAGTTCTCTTCAAACGAAATTGAGGTATCTGAGTATGTATAGATGTGGATGTTCATTTTTGGCAGGAAAGATCATTTGCTTAGCAGGACCACCAGGTGTTGGCAAGACCAGTATTGGACGATCCATAGCTCATGCTCTCAATCGCCAATTCTACAGATTTTCTGTCGGTGGTTTGGGTGACGTTGCCGAGATTAAGGTACAGATTGTAGAGTAGTGTATTCTCTCATTTCCTAATTCTCCAGTAGGTATTCTCCATTACCTAATTACTCCATTCATGCACTCAACCCTCTCAAATCTCACTGCACCGGAGGGGATAAATGAATTCTAAGCTTGTGTTTACAACTTGGCATGTGGAAGTTGTCCAATCAGATTTGTACACAACATTTACAGGGATATACAAGGAATGTGAAATTACAGAGTGTGCAATTAGAGGGGGTTCAATATGTTTACAAAAATGGTTATTAAAAACTTTATCTGTGCAGGGACATCGTCGAACATATGTTGGAGCTATGCCTGGGAAGATCGTGCAGTGCCTCAAAGCTGTTGGCACTTCAAATCCGCTTGTGTTGATTGATGAAATCGATAAGGTTCGGGAGTTTCGTACCCAAATTTGTCATCACCTGTCGATTGCCTTCTGAATGCTTAATTGTTAGCGCACTCTTGTTCTCTGATGGTTACGTTTTCTGAAACTCATAAAGCTAACTTGAGATTACTGGGGGGGGTGTATTCTTGTATGTGAAAACTAGCTGGGGCGTGGACATTCTGGAGACCCTGCAAGCGCACTTCTAGAGCTTTTGGATCCTGAACAGAATGCCAACTTCTTGGATCATTACCTTGACGTACCAATTGACTTATCTAAGGTAATTGACCGCAATGCGGTGTTTTTCATACTTAAGTAGCGGAATGTATTGAAATAAATTTGAAATATTTGTCAACGCGTTTAGAGATTTTGATACTTTCACTTCGAGCTTCGTTGACTTATTATTGCCTTCTGTCTTTTTCCTTTTGGTTTAGGTGCTTTTTGTATGTACTGCCAATCTTGTGGAGAATATTCCTGGTCCTCTGTTGGACCGTATGGAAGTCATCCGCCTCGTGGGCTACATCACAGATGAAAAAACCCACATTGCCCGTGGATATTTAGAGAAAGCAGCACGTGAAGGCTCAGGGGTCAAGGCTGAGCAGGTATTATTCTCCTTTGCAAACCGTGTTGTATACCGTATTGTGCATTTTTTAGCAGGTAATTGTCATGATTTGTGCAAATTTCCTAGTAGGAGTTTGACGTGCAAGTTAATTTTGATGAATTCGTCTACCAGGTGGATTTGAGTGATGCGGCGTTGCATGCATTGATCGAGACATACTGTCGAGAGGCTGGAGTTCGAAATCTCCAGAAACATATAGAGAGGATATACCGCAAGGTACTACTACCCTTTTGTTATGATATATACCTTTAAGTACATCCTCGCGTGTTAATCATATATTAGTAGTACGGCAAAGGTTGTCCCTTGCTTGCCATTTGACAATAGAGCTCCTAGTTATCGGGTTTCATTGAACTTCTAGAAGTGACTCAATCTGCTGAGAGTATGGAGAGAATCCTTACTGCAAGAGGTCGATCTTCTTTGACATGTTACCGAACGCAATGTTCGGAGGTTGATTGCTGGAAGATATTTACGGTATTTTTTCTCTGCTGCATCAGGTTTTGATTTCGTTGTGACATCTGTAATTGGTTGTTCATTGACGATTTCTTTTTACTTGATTTGCAGGTTGCTTTGAAGTTGGTTAGGAAAGAGCTAGAATCTTTAGGTACCGGTAAGGAGACACCTCTCATCATTGAAGAAGTGCCTGTTCTTTCTGGAACTGCTCCTGATATGGAAAAGGAAGAGGGTGCACGCAAGACTAGCTCGGAAGTAGTAATAGTTGAGGTGAGTCTCTACTTGGATAGTCGTTAGGTTTATGACTTTGTTCTTGGTAATGGCTGATAAGATTGATGTTTGTAACTGTATGGGTTTTTCCGTATAAGAGAAGAACTTCACCCTTATTTTCCCAAGCTAAACATAGAAAATTCATTAGGGAAGCTAGCAGTTTATTATAGCAACTTTAAGATCATATTTCTGTCATTTAAAAATGTAGAGTATCATCTCTTCTTTCTACTAGTACTTTTTGCTACGTTGCTTGAGGCATCCTAAATGATGTATTTCAACTCCTAAAAATTTGGAAGCGTTTGCTTAGGACCATTTGACCACTTAGGGATTAAAGATAGCTTGGTGATTAAATGTTAACAGTACTGACTCTGAGGTTTTGCAGAAAATGTTGTTAACATCTAATGTCATGTTATGTCTGGAACCTTCAGGAACCAAAGGAAGGTGGTCCATTGGAACCAGTGGAGAAGTTGATCATTAACGAGACCAATCTTCCTGATTACGTGGGTCCTCCAATTTTCCAAAGCGATCGTCTCTATGAGCACACTCCAGTGGGTGTTGTGATGGGATTAGCTTGGACAGCTATGGGAGGATCGACTTTATATGTAGAAACAAGTCTGGTCGAGCAAGGAGACGGCAAAGGCTCGCTACAAATGACAGGGCAATTAGGAGACGTCATGAAGGAAAGCGCCACCATCGCCCACACATATGCTCGTAAAGTTTTGAGGGAAAGAGAACCCGAGAATAATTTTTTCACTACTTCGAGGATGCACTTACATGTACCGGCGGGGGCTACTCCCAAGGATGGACCGAGTGCAGGATGCACCATGATAACTTCCATGCTCTCTCTGGCTATGAATGCGCCTGTCAACAAGGATGTGGCAATGACTGGCGAAGTGACTCTCACTGGGCGTGTTCTACCTATTGGAGGGGTAAGTTACGACTTGACCTTCCTGCATTTCCTTCAATGACCTGCTTTGTTGTAGCCCTGTCTAGCACTCGGCAGTGATGCATTTTTCATCTATTATATCGTTTTTAACCCGAGTGCCCAAGCTCAAAAACAGCGCCCGCTTTGGGAAGCTCATAGTTGATTATAATAACTTTCGAAACATTGGTTTCTGCAGTTCTAAAATGTATGGCATGATTTCTTCTATTTGTTGTTACATTTGTTACCTTCCTTGACGCTTCTTAAATGATCTATTTCACTCCTATTTGATCTATTTCAAGTGCCATTTGGGCACACTTCCATATTCACATGAGTTCAAGAAATCATACCCTACAGCTTCGAACATGGAAATCAATATTTTGAAAGTTACTCTAAGCTTCCGAAGTGGAATTTCTATTTTGAGCTTCGCACTTGGGAATGAAAACAAGCTTGCTGAACTTGATTATGACACTGTAATTCGTCTCTTGTGCCGGATTCTAACAGGTCAAGGAGAAGACTGTTGCAGCAAGAAGAAGTGGGGTGAAGATCGTGATTTTCCCGTTTGCTAATAAACGAGACTTTCTCGAGCTTCCGGCCCATGTCAAGGAGGGTCTAGAAGTTCATTTTGTAGATCATTATAGTGAAATTTTCACACTTGCGTTTGATATCAAGCCAGACGCAGAGAAGCAATTGGCTCCCGTGGAGTCTGGTAGTGCATCGCATGATGGTGTATCCGTTGTCTTACATACGTAGGGAAGGGAGCATGGGACATGCTTGCAATATTTATCAATATCATCCGCATTTTTGAGGTGTTCTTTTATTGTCCACTGCATCATTGAGCATCATTTATCTTGACCTCTACAAGTATCTTATCCAAAAGTAACACCTGTAGCTCCAAATGTATGTGTACTAACTTTCTAAGCATGAAAGTCTAGAGTCAATTTTGGACAGAACTATAGATTGCAAAATTTTTAGACCCCTCACCTAAATATTTAAGTCAAAAAAGCTCAAGCTAAGATACATTAGAATCCTCTTCCAATTGCCGACTAGATTTTTTAGTAGGAACCATGAGTAGACACTTACTTGGGTTGTAATAGTGTCATTAACGTGGGATGTGTATTGTTTTACTTAATCCTGAGCAAAACCAAGCTCGTACTTGCACACAAACAGTGAGAAATATATGAAGAACCTCCACTAGTATACAGGGCTAACCCAGGTATTCGACATATATTTACAATGTGACAACATACAAACTCTCGTACATGCCTTCGTTGAGATTAAGCTTCTGCTGCCAGAAGCTGCTGCCACTTCATTGCTTCTGGAAGTGAGATACGTAGAAAGTTGTGATTAGATAGCGTGTAGAGAAGTTAAGAAGTTGAGTAGAGTCAAATCTTGTGAAAATCAAACGGAAACACGCAAATGAAAATATCTCGAGTAGCACACCAGTCCATAATATGACTGATCCCATGTAAATCACTCATCTGAAGGCTCTCTTGTAATGTACACTGCCTTCGCCCACAAACCTCATTAGAAGAATAGAATCAACAGATCCACAGCCTGGACCCTCACTGCAACATAATGCTGTATTTTAAGCTTGAATGCCCTCCAAAAGAGAAAATTTGGGAATTGGTCGAGTTCCTCAGGTACACATCCTTTACAATGACCTCAATTTGCAAATCCTGATTTCACGACTCCTATCGAGATTTAAACCCAAAAAATGTGCTGACGCAATGAAGCCAAATTCAAGAACATCGACACCGAGCAATGTATGACTCGGCGTCCCTAGTCATCAATACCCGTTGGATCCACCCTCTTCATGGTATCATACAGAGTCTGACCTCACGTCTGAGCTTCGCCCAGCATGCTCATTCAATGGATTTTTGAAAAATGGCATTCCTGCAATCACAATCGAACGCCATCGGTTGCAGTCATCACTAAGGTAGCCAAACCTAATTGCGACAACCAACTGAATGCAATGCTCCAAAATCTTACATAATCTTGCACAACGATTTTGACAAAGTACTCCACGAGTTTGAGGCGATCATCTACCAATAAAACTGCAAACCCGTACACCGTTTGCACGTGGTATCCAAATAATGCATCCTTTAATTTGGTGTGCTGGAATCCTCTTTGATTTTGCTAAGAAACATTAAAAAAATCTGATCATATTAATCATAGAAATGCGCTCTGCAATCAGGTGTGATTACCTTAATCTGTTTGTGTGTCCGAGCTGTTGCCTTGATCGTGCAAGGAAGGTCCAACTTCGAAGTCTCCACTCCCGTCGTTACTGCAGCCCTCGAGATTCAATTCAATGTGCAGCGAGGCATCGCTCATAGGAGACTTGGCAACTGGATTCGTTCTAGGAAGCATACTTATCTTTTGGGGGCCTTTTGGAAGGGACAATTTCTTTCCTGGCAATCCTGGGCGTTTGCCCCGATCTTTATCATCTGTTGCCCGTTTAGTCCGTACGCCACTACCAACAGAAACACGGCCTTCTGCGGTGCCGTTTCCTCGTTCGGCTGCCATTCTTTGCTTGCCTCCAGCATTGTTAGGGGTGTCCGACTTATTTGGAGTGTCAACTGGAGGAGGTTCTTCAACATCCGCCGCTGCCAATCCTTCAGGGGGAGGGGCCTGAGACATGGGCAAAGGGACAGGTCTATCACCCCAGTCGTCGACAGGGAACTGGAAATGGGGTCCAAAATTGAAACGCACCGAGCATTTCTTCTCAGGCGAGGGTAGCGTGTACATTGAGGCTGCGGGGAAGTATTCACCAGCAAAAATGTCGGTGTATGCAACGCCCTGACAAACGCCGTTCTTGAAGAAAGAAACTTCGCTTGCTGCATATATTGAGAAAGAAACGCATGAACAACGACCGTTGAAACGACCTCAATTGATTTCCCTTTCTAAACGGGTCTAAATAGATCGTGACCATGACAAACTCCTAGTTAAGAAACTTACTCATAAATAGCATCTTAGTCTACTTCTCGTAAAAGTGCTATATACAACAGTCAGCCTTTTGACAAAAGCTGAGTGCGTGATTTTGGTGATGGAAACGGGAGAAAAAGGAATCCTCTGACAAGTAAGAGCAACGGATTAAAAAAATTCATTGGATGCAAGAACACGGAGGACTGAGTCATGGATGTTATACCTGGGACACGCCTGGGAGGCCCTTCTTCCTTCTCAACTGGTACTGGGTAGACTTGCCTAGTGCCAGTGGCTTTAGTGACATACAATTCATACTTAGGTGCATACTCAGCACCATTAGGTAGGCTTATGTAGAAGCCAATGACATCTCCCTCAACATATGGAGCGCCAAAAGATTCTCGAATGGCTTGATGCACTTTGCTTCCATCGACGTCTCTGCACACCATTGATGTCATTTCCAAAGACAGACTTGCATGAAGATGACATAGAAACTCTAAACCAGATAATTTAACAATCAATGAGATATGTGTCCTTCCTACAAAATTCTCTTCGTCTACACGTTTGTACATTTATGGAGATAACCGTCTCTTTACCCATTGCAAATCTATCTTTGATCTAGGTAGGCATTAGCTGTAATCAATACAAAAGAATTCAACAACCAAGAGATCCACTTAAATACATAATGCACCTTCATCACCAAGCACATCTGTAAGGCGAGGTGTACCTGAAGGCATAGCTGTTTGCATCAAAACCCACAGGCGCCTGCAAGTCACCCTTCCATGTGCTCCACCCTAGACGAGTGTGTCCAGTTGCACCAAGATCTTTCACTAATATTTCAAAGTACCAGGCCCCCTCTGTAACACCACGCGTTGCTCGTACCATCCGATAACCCTTTTCACTACTGGCTTGCATTTTGTCCAGAGAAAGCTCTACTTTTTCCGCTTTCTGATCCTGCACAAGTGCGATACGATATAAGAAAGATGACTATTACGATACTTCGCTCCTTAAAACTCAGGATAATAAGATGCGCCCTTGCCAAAAATTACGCATTTATAACAGTATGTTGAATGTTCGAAATTAAACTTCAAGAGACAAGAACCCGTCTCCCACTGAAGCGAACAGATACAGTACGTACTGCTTCGAACACAAAACAACTCAGAATACAAAGGCAGAAACCATCCCAGGTTTTGGTGGTATATTTTGAGAAGAATAAAGAAAATTGAAGTGTAAGAAACGTACTTTTGACAGTTGTATTCCGTTTCTCTCCTCCAGAGAGAAGCGCTGGGCAGGATTCACTTCAATACTTTCCTCTTTCTTTTCTCCACTCGGAATCTTTACAGGTTTGGACTTTCTGCTGGTCTTCCGGGTGGTGGATTTACTCCAGACGTTGGTCTTCTTCTTAGGCCTTTTCACAACCACCTCTCCCACAACACTATCCGCATTCTCCAAAGCTGCTGACGCATTCCTCTTCATCGAGGCATGGACTATGTTTGTACCATTTTTCTCAACATCTACGAGATCAAAGGACAGGAAACCATGAGGTGCCCTTTACCATATTAAGATCGTACTGAACCACTACCCATACAACTACGAGTAACATAACTCATAATGTCACTGTTCTCAATATAGAGCTTGTCAATGACCAGCTGCGAAGATCTCGTAACTCAGTTCGAGTAAACGCGAGGAAGCTAGAATGCAAGCGAATTACACCCTTCAAAGTTCCAAGTACAAGATTATTCATGGATTCGTACCACCAAAGGTACATTCGCACCAAGGGGGAATATCTTAATCGTGATAAGGATAAAATTACCCCGATAAGATGGAGGGATATAAGTTACTCCAATACTCCTCCCAAACTCAAACCTCCATCATAGTGAGGATTATTTATCCCTCTCAAGGTTGAGGTATCCGCTTGGTGAGAATGTACCCAAACAGCATAGCTTTCGGGATAATAAAACGCTCCCCACTCTAACGTCCTTTCCGGCTCATCACCCTAACAAGCTAAAGACTGCTTTACACTAGTGGGATTCAGAATAGCCACTTCCACCGTTGGAGATTCTCATCTTTGGACAAAATTTGCCATGTCGTCCACTTACATTCCTGAACGACTCTTCCACCGCTGGAAGTTGCCAACCAAGAGATGGATAGTAACGCTGATAATTAATCCTCCTGCTTTCTAGTTGGAGACTCGACTTCAAGCTACCACCAACGGAGACTCATCGGCCTTTAATTGAGAGAAGTCGGGGTATCTAAGTATCCAGCAGTTTTTGGCCCCTCCATTGGTCTTCCTACTCTGAAACTCACTATTGAAACTTCTAAGCTCGAGAACAACTAAAATTGATTGAAAAGCGAAGAGACGAGTTCTAAGATTGGAAAAGTGAAGCGCAGGAAAAATGGGCATGATCGACATCGTACCAGCTCGTTTCTCTTCAGCCTCGGCTTCGCCTTCATCAATCGCTATAGGTGCATCCACCATTTCACACTCCGTCTCCACAACAGCTTCGCCCTCGGCGTCTCCCTCCGCAAGCACCTCGTGCGCCGTACCATTCCGCTCCTCTGCACCGTCCAGGCCTACTACTATTTCCCTACTTTCGTCTTCGTCAGACACCCGTACTGTGTTCTCAGCCGGAAACCCTAAACCTCCTGCAGCATCCTCGTGCACTGATCGCTCCTCGGCATTATCAGGCGCTTTCTCACGCTCTCTTCGGAGCTTATCGCTCTCCACCTCCGCAGGCAGAGACTCCATCACAGCGTCCTCTTTATCCTCCAACTCGTCGGTCCCGGTCATCTCTTCTTGCTGCTGATCCCCTGTCTCCACGCCTTGCTCTTCATCAGACTCCATCGCTGTCACGTCCTCGTGCTTCTGGTTCGCGACCTCCATCTCTGCTGTTGCCGCTGCGTCTTCTTGTTGCTCACCAACCTCCATCGCGCTTTTAATTCAAAAACCTCGTCAAATCCCCCTCACATAATCCTCTCTCACAAGTTCTCAATCTTCGTGAATGCACCAGATCAGTAGCGGAGACTCGCTAAGCAATGTGACATGTTCCGAACACCCGAACCCTAACCATACAGGAACGGAACGCTCCACCATCTCTCAGCTCCAATATAAAACCGCGGGGGGAGGGGGAGCGACTCAATTCTGCACCAAAATTGTAGGCCCGACGTTCGTTGAGAAGAGAAAATCGTGGCGGGATGAGAAGAAATGGCTTGAAAATTTTGATCGAATTGATGCCGATGGGGCAATCCGTCGGACGAAGCTCAAGTCCTTCCTGCGCATGCGCCGACGAGTTTCACCTGCGTCTTCATCTGATTCACAGGACACAGGAGGGAGGCAGAGAGAACGAGCAGGGCTCGTCATGTTCTTTCTCGACCTGTTATTTCTTTCTCGCGGCATTGAAATTTTTTTTTTTTTTTGGCTGACCTGTAACTGAAAGCAATTGGATTCAGAAGATGTGCACTCAATAAGGTGGGTAAGGTAGGAACATCCAATGGCATCAGTTTCTACAGATGGTAGTAATTTCAGAACTTAATGTGGCTGGCTTATTTTTGTTGACCAAAATGAAAAGCCCTCTATGCTCTATTTACATTTAAGTTGTAGAATCAATGCCTTACCTAAAAAGTGATGCCATTAGGTACATTGACACCATTGGGTGCTCCTATCTTACACCCAAAAGCACCACAAATTGGGCTGTGGGTAACTCGAAGGCTAACTAGGAAACAGTGAATACAAGAGAGCAAAGAAATGTATAGAAAAGGAAGTATTGTTGTCTGATTCTAACAAAAATGAGACCACAATAGGGGTACAAAGTTTTGAAAGTAGAGTGGTTGAAACCGCTCATAGGCAACATTTAAAAAAGAGTGGTCATATTCAAAAGCTCCTCCTCCCAAGGTGTTAGAAGTAAAAAATATGGAGGTGCAATTGTGTTATTAATATTATTTTTTAAATACACAAGCTCGTAAACCTACAATTTTATATCCTCATGTTCTATGAATCATATGAAGTAACATGAGGATTTAATAATATGATCTCTTATCTTTGATACGTGTTGAAACTACATGAGGATTCAATAACAGCAGCATGTTCTTTCTAATCTCTGATCTCTGTCTTGTAAATGTGTTATTAAATCCTTGACTGTGTTATTAAATCCTCATGTTCTGTAAGTTTAGAAGCTAGCTATATGTTCCAAAATAGTATTAAATCAAATTTTGAATTTTTATTAGTAGCACTCAATGCTCATGATTTTTGAGCAAGAAAGGCAATTTTTGTTCATTTTTTTAGTGAGTGCTTCATAATTTTTGTACAAGGTAAGCAATTTTTGTTCATTTTTTAGTGATGTGACTAAAGTAGCCGTGTTGGTGGGTGCTTGATGATTACAATAGTCAAGAAAAGGCCCTATGCTGTTGATTCTTAAATGGTATGTTGTTAAGCTTAATCTCAAATGATTTTAAAGTCAAATTATTATTGATGTCAATACTTCTTTGAAAACCAACAAGACATAGAGCTGCAATTTTTTAAATACATTTACTCCATTTTAGAACTTATTCTAGGATTTGGTTTAAAGCGTGGCACAATTTTGGAGGTACCCATTGCAATTGTCACTTAGGCCTCCTACCGTGTAACGGTAGGTGGATGCATTCATTGATACCAAAATATAGAAAGCACTTTTACATTCCTTTTACAGAGTGGAATAGACTGATATTGGAGGAATTCAATCTCCTACTTCCATGCTTATTGATGACCGGTGAAATTGTTCTTGTCTTTCAATCACTTTTTCAAGCCACTGGATTCATATATAAGCCCACCTTTAAAGCATGACCTACAATCCTTGAAAAAATTAGCCACATAAAAGGAAATTTCACCTGAAATAGAAATTTCAATGCCACCACCAAGAACTAACAAATCAAAAAATCTATTAGACTCACAAACATGAAGTTTATAACCTTCTAGAAATTTAGGTTTGGAAAAAACACTAATGAGTCAACAAGCTAAACTACCCCTTTGGTTTAGAAACTTCTCCACAAGTCATGTGAGCAAAAAATTTATATACCATGGGAACAAAGTAGATGCAAGAATACATAAAGTGGAACTGAAGAGAAATTGAGAATAAGAGGATTTAAAATAATACAAGTCAAATATATATCCATCACTTTGCATTTCACATGGCTATTGAAAGAGAGGCCAATGTACCAACTCTAGGCAACAATTTAGTTTTGTAAGATTGCAAACATAATACCTCCAAAATCAAATAAAGTATTTTAAATCCTTCCACAACATTAGTCCACATTACGCAACATCAGCCTAAGACCCTGAACATGTGCCTACAGATGTCACAAGATAACTTGGTGGGATTTGAATGAGAGCCACAAATCTCATAGGTTGACTAACTTGAATCCCTAAATAATAAATATACAAGCCTATAGATTGAATAAATGACCTCTTAGCAAATTTGATGGTGAGACTCTCCACTTTCCTACATCATGGAAAGTGGATAGCCCCTCCATTTTGCAAGTCACATCACCACCCATTTTGCTAGATGGATGGTGATGCTCTTATAATATAAAGTTAGCCATTGCCTGGACAAATTGAAAAGTATAGTAGGGCTAGTTGAGTTGTTAGGCAATGTTGAGTTCCATTCTGGGTCACCACCAAAGCTACCCAATGGCACACTTCCTATGTCAGAGTTTTGAAATATTTGGTAAATTCAACTACTGGGGAGGAACAAAAGCCCCCCCTCCCCCCCCAAGTCAAGGTTAACAATGTTATGTATGTCATAAAGCATTCAAAAATTCCGTAACATAAACTCTACGCCCTCTGTCTCACTAAAACCCTCCAAATCATGCACAATTTTGTGTCCCACTAAAAAGTTCCGTTTATTGATTTTGATTGTTGAGTAAGCATGGCCATATTGAATGACCTCATGGGAGTAAGTGGCAAGCAATCAAGGAGCATTCCTCTTCTAGCAAGCTTTGCCGTGCCCATATGAGGCCCCTTGTCCTTGTTGCTTCCTCAAACAATAGTGTTGACAATGGATTCGGTGACCGCTTTGGTGCTATGTAGATTTGTTCATGAAGGGGGCTAGATTTCCTTATTGCGGTAATTAGGTTGGGAGCATATATTTCTACAATCCCATTGTTGTCACCAACCTTTAAATCATCAAGAATGATGAACTAGTAGCATTCACAAATGATGCTCAAATTAAATACTTTTCGCTTTGATTTTTGGTGCCAAAACAACAACACCTTAGCAATGATCGGAAAAAACCGGCAACTAGTGCAAAGTTAGTCAGAGGAATTTGGGAAAAAACCGGTTGCAATTTGAAAACATCGACAAAAAACTGGTGAAAAAAACTATAAAAACTCTATTTTCAGTAAAAAAAAAATAGAGGAAATAACCGGACTCATTTCTTCAAAAATTGGTTCAATGTGAGAATTGAAGGAGATTAGCCGGTAAAACTCAAAAAAATTCCCAAACACTGCACCTCAGCTGGAGATTTTGCATAGATTTAGGAGATGGGTTACTAGTTCTTGAATGCATGTATCACTAGCATAGAGACTTAAAATATAGTTAATCCCTCATGGGGAAGATTGTTGAAGGTTTTGAGTGGGACACAAAGGGAGTAATTTCGTTGCCCCCTTGTGCAAGTCATGTCTAATTTGGAAAACTGGAGGAGATTCTCTTCAGCTACCTCACGGTAATTGCAAGTTTTTTTTTTCAACATGTTTTTTTATTCTCGATTATACTCCAGATTGGTAGGCTTTTGAAATTTTGTGAAGTGTTGTTTCGAAAAATATAATGAAATAAATTAAAATAAAATTGTGAAGAGAATCTAGGCTGGGCATCCTCCGGAGTCACGGAACCTCGCAGCCTGAAGTGTACGGTACAGTACAGTGCACAGACGCAGGCCAAGTGTAAGTCAAAGATGGCCTATCTCACAAGTCAAATCTCACCGAGCCGGAGCCCAAATTTATTTGCAAAATTCGTGAGATGGTTGTTGTACAAAAGACAGGGTGGCTTTTGTAGCTCGACTTCAGCTTCCAACAGACGGGAATAACAGAGAAGAAGATGAGGAGAGAGAGCCGTCAAGTGTCGGTAGCTTTGAAACTAGAATTGGGTGGTTTATGTTCTATCAACAAAGTAGAAATTAGCACCAGGATGTGATGAGTCGACATCGAGGCGGAGAATTCGAGGCTGCCATGGAGTCTCGTCGAACGGCAAGTCTGACGCTCATGTTGGTGCTCGTGCTCACTGGTTTTGTTGCAAAAACAGGTGCTTGCAGCCTAGCAGTGCAACGAAGCAGTGATCTGGAGGGCGTTGGCTCTCTTGCGGCCTCCGAACCTGAGCTGGTACTCTAGCTTTCATGAACTGTCCCGTGTCCTGGCTTCCATTTGACCTAGACTGAGATCTTTGGCCATGAACTCTCCTGAGTGATGCAAAGCTGCAGTGTCCCTATCCCAGTCGAGTAAAATTGATCTTCCCTGGAGCTTTGAGATTTGCTGGTTAATTAGGGTTTATTCTGACTCTCATGGTAAGGTAGAGGATCAATTTGCGTCACTTCAGTCATTTTCACATATGTAGGATTGTGGTTTGGGGGATGTTATATTTTTGGGAGCCAAAACCTGTAATCACTGTGTTTTGATTTCTTATGCAATCATTCAAAAAGGGAGTCTAAACCCTAGAAGTATAGCTCACAACCCTAGTTTCATTCAAAGATGAGTGGCCACAGATATTTTAACCTGGTGAAAGCATAAATTAGTTGTTGTTTGTAACAGGAGCCAGCACAGAAGACTAGATCAAGTCCTTAATGGTTTGTGTATCTTATGTGCAGTCCATATTCAGTGCGGCACTGAGAAAGGCAAAGCTCAAAAGGAATGGAGGGACATTCACAGTTTTTGCACCAAGTGACAAAGCTATGGAGGAAGCTTTCAAAGACGCTCGGTTGATTTGCGTTCATGATTTCTATAAGTCGCGGCCATGCACTTCCACTGCTGATCTTCTTTCCGCTACCAATCTGGAAACAATTCTTCTGAATTCCGGTAAGCATTTAGGGTGGAGATCTTCTCTAATTGTGGCGTGTATAGTCGGTTAAGAAACAGTGGTCCATTGATTTGTTAATTACAAAAAATGCAGATGATCTTTCACAATAAATATTGCAAATGAACACATTCATATCAGTTCTGTTATCTGTTGGAGCAGTGGTCGAGGGATCGTTCTGGATTGAAGACCTGAAAGATGGAGAGCTTCTTCAATTTGTCAGCAGCTCAGTTGAACAGGTAACAGTCTCTAAAATCGTTCTTAGGTCATGGGAGACTCATTTGGTTATCCTCTGCAACTAATAATCATCTCTGTAACTTAAAAACATACTTTTATTGTTCACAAAGGTGGGGCAAGCTTTCTTCTTTCTATTGATAATCTCTTAAATCTTCCTTGAAGCTTCATAAATGACTCGTTCTAACTCCTGTAGATATGGTTGCCTGCAAATATTCAGCCACTTCTGGCCATTTCTGCACTTAGGGGTTAATTAAACAGAAACGTCCTCATATTTCTAAATTGCACACTGAAGTGGAGAGTTACAGATACACAAGACGAAGACCAGTACATATATCGGCAATGCTAAAGTGTCGATAGCGGACCTGTTAGTTGAAAATGGGGTTCTGCATGTAGTTGACAATGTACTGGGCAGCATAGATCCCGAGACGATGCAGGAATCTGATGTTTCAATAAATGCCACAGCAATTCATTTCACCTCTAAAGTCATCGACGCCGACATTTTTAATCAAGAAGAGGTGCGTGCGTCAAGCTACTTCTGATAAGGTCGCATTTTTTCTGTTAGAAATATTTGCACAATGTTTTCTGAAGTACC
Source organism: Antitrichia curtipendula (assembly GCA_951230915.1). NCBI lineage: Eukaryota > Viridiplantae > Streptophyta > Bryopsida > Hypnales > Leucodontaceae > Antitrichia > Antitrichia curtipendula. Next base: position 49,594,569 of record OX579634.1, on the reverse strand, counting down.
GGTACAAGAGTTTCTTTCGATTCTTACATTTTTTCGTCTGACCTCGCAGCTCGAGGAGGCAGCCATTGGTGTCCTGACGATCAACATTCCTGGGATTCAAGCCAATAGGGACATTGTCGGGTATCCTGATGGAGGGTTGAAAAATCCTACGCCACTCCTGTTCGATCCAGGTCTAAACAGAAAAGAGTTTACGGAGCCGGATGAAAAGTTTACATACCCTACGTTGAGTAACGTGCAGCGTCCTGAGAGCGATGAAGATCTTGCCTTCATGAGTGTAAGCTACTGCAACTGCGATACTGATGTTCTTAATGCATCAAGCTTTGTAGTCCATGTTCTAATAAAATAGAATATGCCTCACCTCGTAATAGTCGAATTTGATGATGAATTGTGCGTTTCCATTACAGGTATTTCAATTGGGTTCCCTGATAAGATCCAAGAAAGTAACATCGGTGGAGCTTGTGAAGCTGTACACAGCACGGCTCAAGAAGTGAGCTTGATTGTTTTTTGGTGCTGTGTGTTTATAAAAGCCATAGCCTGTGTAATAAGAGATTAGAGTTCCTGCTGGCTGCATGTGTGCAGAAATAATCTCAGATTTCATTATGGCTTACAGTTTTAGCAAATGGGATTAAATCGCTATATTAGTCCTGAAACCCTTATTTTCTTTGTTTCAATTGCAGGGTCGATCATGTCCTGAAGGCAGTGGTGACGTATACCGAAAAGTTGGCTCTTGAGCAAGCTTTCGCTGCTGATGAATTACTTGCCAAGGGAGTCTACTTGGGTGACTACCTTAACCACATAAAGTATAGTTATGCCCTTCCTGGCAGTTTTCAATCCAGAGCTGGAAGATTTATGAAAAAAAACTGTCGCTGATAGACGTCTGTGTTGAATGTTCCCTGCAGGGCCATTACACGGTATACCATATGGGCTGAAGGATATCTTCGCCGTCCCAGGCTATAGAACTACATGGGGCACAAGTATTTTCGAAAATCAAGTCATCAACGAGGAATCTTGGGTTTATCAGAAGTAAGACTTAGAAGAGAAACAAACCCAACACCGTGTATGTGAACTTCCGGAAAGAATGAATCCATAGAAAAATGATGCCAAGAGTGCGCAATCGGCATATCCTTTGAAAAATTAATCTGTAATAACTTTGAGGAGCTCGCGAATCTGCCACGGACTGGTAACACTTTGTTGTTGCGGGATCAGTTGAGATTTGCGCGATGCTGCCATCGTCTGAACTCAAGCTAGAGCTGTGAAAATTATGGCAGGCTGAAGGCAGCTGGGGCAGTGCTGATAGCTAAGCTTGTAACGGGGGCTTTGGCCTGGGATGATGTTTGGTTTGGAGGCCAAACAAAGAATCCATGGAACATTTTTGAAGGCAGCACTGGATCGTCTGCTGGGCCAGCTGCCAGTACATGTGCAGGTATTTGCATCTTCATTAATTTCACAAGCCAAAAACATCTTTAGACTTACGTGATTTAAATAGAAAACTCATGTCGGGAGGAATTAATGGCGCACAACTTTGACCATACCGTAATTGTGGCAGGTAACGTTCCGTTTGCAATTGGTACGGAGACGGTCGGGTCCCTCACATATCCATCTTCTCGTACCGGCATAACTGGCTTGCGTCCTACCTTCGGAATGGTGGGAAGATCCTGGACTATGAGCTTAGCCGAGAGCCTGGTAAGTGTCTTCAACTATGTACATGAAGATTTTCTGTCTCCATCGGGTCCTGGTTCACTGATTTATCCTGTTAGTGCGTGTGCACTAATTTACCAAAATCACACTTTTGTAAATTAGGGCAGGCTGAAATGCTATTGTATTTTACTAATTTCCACTAAAAAAGATTCTGTAGTGACACTAATTTTGCAGGTGACTCAACTTTTGCGCCCACACTAATAGGATAATAATATCTGTGTAGCTGATCAACCTTTTATAAGTTCTCACTGTATGACAGCTATCAACCTTCTGAAATCCCAGTCTCCTTAATCCCATATTTTGCAGGATAAAGTTGGGCCTCTTTGTCGATTTGCAGCCGACTGCGCTGTGGTACTTGACGTCATCAGGGGCAAGGATCCAAGAGACTGGTCATCAGAGAATATTCATTTGGAAGATCCATTCTCTGTGGACATCAGCAAGCTGACGGTGGGATACCTTCCGGATGCAGACATGGGGGTAAGTTTTTCTCTTGGGGATTCCAAGTCTTTCATGTTTAAGAAAAGCTGATGCAATTTGAAAATAGACACAGCGTCTGTGCTTGTCAAGTACTGCATTTTGTCACAAATCAGTGAATTCAGCTCACCTCACTCATTATTTGGTGCGGAGGCACAGGATACTAATTTTCCGCCATTTTAAGAATTCTAAGATGTGTAGGAGTTGGGGAAACCTCGAAAGAGCTATGAATAATTCTTTTGGGTGCAAGAGGGAAAACCTGTTGGGTTCAATTTTTTTTCACTATATATGCATTTCTTATATCAAAGTGGGAGGTTGTAGACTAGTTTAACTGACAGTTGATAACCCCATTTCCATTCAAAGATAAGTGGTCATAGACACTATTTATTAGCCATGTCGTGCTTACACGCACCTTGCTACTTGAAGGCAAACCAAGTCCTTGAATACTGTAGACGTGTTGCTAGCTGCTGGTAACAGAAGAAATAGACGGGATCAGATCTCCAGCAGTTTTAGTACCCCCTGCCCTACATGAAACTGAGCTAATTCGGTATTTGGTGCTACATCAAGGTGGTAAAAGCCCTTGCAGAGAAACAGGTGAACATGGTCCCATTCAATCTGAATTACACTGTGACTTCAGCGCAATTTGTACTCAATGTAACAATGGACGTGGAGGTGCTGGCGCACTTTGACCACTGGCAGCGAGCAGGTGAAGATGCTAACTTCGAGGATCAGACGGGGTGGCCAGTTGAGCTTCGGCGAGCTCGCCTGATTTCTGCTGTGGATTACATACAGGTTAGGGTTTCTGGTTCTCTCCGTTTTTTCTCGAATTTTGAAGTGAACCCCAAACAAAACAATTCCAATCCCGAACAAGATTACTATGGTGCTGTCCTGTATTACAAAAGTTTGACACATCCCAAAATTACTGAGCAAAGGTGCTGCCACTGTACAGGCTCAAAGAGTTCGTGGGATTCTGGCTCACGAAGTTAACGACATCATCCAAAAGCAGAAGATAGATGCATTTATTGGAAACGCAACAGATTGGGAGAAAGTATGTGTCGGCAATCTTGTGGGCTTGCCAGTCATAGTGATCCCCACGGGCCTCAAGGAGATTGACGGTACTCGACGTCGGATTACCATCCAAACCGGCATATATGGTGCTCCCTATCAAGATGGAACGGTATATAGCATTTTCCTCAACGCAGAATCTGACCTCACTTACTTTAGGATCTTTTACTATTTCTGAATACTCTAGTCATTGTTTTCCGGAAGCCTTACAATCTGATTTTCATTGATGTGTGCCCAGGTTCTGGCTTTAGCAATGGCGTACCAATCAGTAACAAATCACCATCTTCAGCGTCCACCTGTTGACGACCTTGGTCCTGTTCGTTAGCCTGATCGTTACGGCACTTGGTACAAAATGTTGGTTGTTGGTTTGCCTTCATGAGGAAAGATGCAGTTTCCTTAACATTGTTGACCCTGAAACGTCGGAGTTACAAGGAAAGCAAAAACGTGACAAGCTTGGAAAAACTCTTTAATTAGAATTAACTTGTTTTATATTATATTTTCACTATTGAGTAGTTTCCTATTTAAGAATGTGAAAGGGTCCCTGTAACATTAGACAATGAATAATGTTAAGTTAGCAACTAGAAGACATTAGAGAAAGTAGTGTGAACAGGCAGTTACTGCTTACTCACTGTGTATAGTGAGACTTTGTGCACATAGTGAATAATTTGTTATAATTAAATCACCCCTCCAAGACCCTTCCCCCCTCTTAAAAAAATTAAAAAAAATTCAATTCACTACAAGAAAAACGGGTATTTTATGATTGCAAAAATATGACTGAGGATGACTGATGACTGGTTGCAATCATATTCTTGAAGGTCAACACCTTGAGGAAAAATATGACTGCAAAATATGACTGTCAGTCATTTTTGAACCTTCTACGTTATAAGTATACACTATACAACCATTAGGAACACCAAAGTATTTCATAGGGAATATAGGGAACATGTTTGGGGAATGCTAAGTCATATTGTCAGTCATATTTCCATGGTAGTGACCATTTTTTTGTTTTGGGCAACCCAAAAAAAATACGGGCAATTCAAAAAAAAATTGAACAAGCCATTCTTTAAGATTTTGAAATCCTACTCACCTATTTTTTAGGATTTTGAAACCTAGCCGCCACTTTTTTAGGGTTTTGAAACCCTAGCCGCCACTTTTTTTTAGGGTTTTGAAATCCTAGCCGCCACTTTTTAGGATTTTGAAACCCTAACCGCCACTTTTTTTGGCCCTTCTTCCTTGCCTTTTATTGTCTTTTAGCTCATACTTGTTATTGCTTTTTAGTTGTTTTTTATTGCATCTTAATTCTTCTTTCTTGTTGTTTCTTAGTTCTAATCATACTTCTTATTGTTGCATCTAAATTCTTTCTTTCTCTAGCATTTTAACTCTTTCTTCTTCTTAGTTCATGTTTTTTGTTTCTTCTTGTTGTTTTTTAATTCTTGCCTCTTGTGTCTTTTTGTTGCATCTTAACTCTTGTTTCTTGTTGATTCTTGTTGTGTCTTAGTTGTGTCTTAGTTGTGTCTTAGTTGTGTCTTTGTTGTATCTTAGTTGTGTCTTTGTTGTGTCTTTGTTGTGTCTTTGTTGTGTCTTAGTTGTGTCTTTGTTGTGTCTTTGTTGTGTCTTTGTTGTGTTTTAGTTGTGTCTTTGTTGTGTTTTAGTTATTTCTTGTTGTGTCTTTGTTGTTACTTGTTGTTTGTTGTTGTGTCTTAGTTGTTTCTTGTTATTTCTTAGTTGTTGCTTCTTGTTTCTTGTTGCATCTTAACTCTTGCTTGTTGTTTCTTGTTGTGTCTTAGTTATTGCTTCTTGTTTCTTGTTGCATCTTAACTCTTGTTTGTTGTTTCTTGTGGTGTTTTAGTTGTTGCTTCTTGCTTCTTGTTGCATCTTAACTCTTGCTTGTTGTTATCTCTTAATACTTGTCTATTTTTTCTTCTTGTTTTCTCTATCACCATTTTTATTTTTCCTACCCTAAACTTGAGCTACATATTTTGTATTGTTGTAAGCCTTTGAAGGTTGAACTTTATTGTTCATTCACTAAAATTAACCTCCCATTTCTTTAATTGTTTATGCAGGCACCAAAAGTTGAAACAAAGTCATTGGAGGCTACTTACAATCCAGTAGAGCCATCTTCATGTTATTGTAAGGAATATAGGCCTTATTGGATTTTGTAAATGATTCATTGTGGTATATATATTTTGTATTGGTGATTAATAAATGTCAATGAAGAGAATTGCTTTCCTTCTTACATTCTCCCTTTCCAATATGATTATCTCTTATATATCTCAAAAATCATATGTATTCATTTTTAACTACATAGAATCTTTTCCAAATATGACTTTATATTTTCCAAAATATGACTTTATATTTTCCAAAATATGACTTTATATTTTTCAAAATATGACTGTAATTAGTCATAAACTACCAGTGACATCCATATGAACTACCACATTAACCAAAATATGACTCATAAGAGTCATATTTCACATTAATAAAATATGACTCACAAGAGTCATATTCCACATCTACAAAAAATATGACTGATCGCAGTCATATGCCACATTAGCCAAAGTATGACTGACCGCAGTCATATTCCACGTCAGCCAAAATATAACTGATCGCAGTCATATGCTATATTAGCTAAACTATGACTGACCGCAGTTATATTCCACGTCAGCCAAAATATGACTGACTGCAGTCATATTCCACGTCAGCCCAAAAAATTAGTATATGGAGTCACATGCCACGTAGAATTTATTTTTGTTTGCCCGAGCAACTCAAAAAAAAATCAAGCCCTCAAAGATAGTCAAAATATACGCCTTGTTGGCAAAATACGGCTAATTATGGATAATTATACCCTCCAAAAAATATGATTGCCAATATGACTGATGTCCGAAGCGACTCGTCGGTAATGACTCATGTCAGTCATGTTGCAGTCATCTACAGTGATTTCTGCGACCAGTCATATTTTTCAATTTTATGACTCATTGTAGTCATATTTTGTAGTCATAAAAAAATGGTTTTGTTATAGTGATTCCCCCCCCTTTTTGTAATTTCAGAAACCAACATACTTGACAAACAATATGGGACAAACCTATATCCAGTATCCATACCAATATTTGTATCCCGTACCTATATTCATATCCGTATTTGTATCCAATATTGTATTCATACCTATATCCGCATTCTGTATTCACTTTGTATTTGTATACAATATGGTATCCGTATCCAATATTTTATGCATATCCGTATCCGTATTTGGACAGCTCAGATTAAATCTTACAAGATCAATGGCTTGTTACTTATTAAGAAATCAACGGTGATTTTGAAGGTAAGCATTTTTTTTTAAAACAATCAACAGCTCAAGATTTTTCTCGCCTCGAGGGATCAACTAATAGGGGTGATAGGCACTACACCCCAAATAGTATGGCCCCTAAAGAATGCCATTTGACTTTTAGCAAATGTGCAAATCTAGAGGGAGAAAAAAAATTATATAAAAAAGAAATTGGATTTTTTTAGTCTCTAATTCTTTGTGGTACACAAGGTGTTCACATGGGCCAAAAAAAAGTTATTAACCTTTTATTTTTTGGATTTTTTTTATTATTATTGCACATTCTCATACAATCAAACAGCCCTTTGCAAGAGCCAAATTTCTTCTAATGTAAATTCAAGTACGTAATGAAATTAAATGTTTTACAATACTAATTATAAACTTTAACACTAAATGGAACCAACATTAGTAATGTTGATAACACTAAATTTCAACAAGAATACTAATTGTGAACTAAATTTTCACCCCCAAAAACTAAGTTAGAACCAAGATGGTTCACTTTGCACTTAGAATCACCATTTAATTTCATTATTATTGGTAGTGTACCTTTGTATTATGTCCGGAAAGAACGATTAAGCTTCAATCTTACTAAAGTAGAAGCACCAGTCATGGATCATCTAAGCAAATTTCAACCAAATGGTAAGGATTATGAGGTGGTGGAAATTTTTCCAATGTAGTAAGACAAGAAATATGGAGTCAAATTCTTAATTTTCAAAACTTTGATTCCCAAATTTGAAGTTACATTAAATTTCGGGAACCAAAAAGTTACAGTCAACCCATAGTCAATGTCCAAAGTATTGTAATTCCAACCATTGAAGAACCACCATTTCTTACTCACGGAGGGTAACTACACCTAAAAGCACACGCTACCTAAAATCGTACTCTGCAGATTCTTGCCTAAAATGTACTCCCTGACTGTTTATGAGAGAATCTTATGATCGCTTTTAGGAACAACTATTTTCAGCACTTTGAAAATTTGTAGTTTGGGAACTGAATGGGACTCAGGGACCTGAAATCATTCTACGAAGTTTCCTTTTAACTTCGAATGTAACGCAGTATTCAATATAAGACATACTCCGTTCTGATATGTTTGTTACCACACCATTCTGGGGAAGCTGACTGCCGGTTAATTACAGATTGTGAATTTCTGATCTGCAGCGTAAGTAGATCAAATAAATACAATTAGTATACCCCAGAAGGAAGCAACCAAATCTGCAACAGAACAGATTACTTCAGATGCATATCAATTGTCAAATACTCCATTGAGAGTCGAGAAGTTGATGAGTTAGTATTATAACTCAAAATTGGAGCCAGTTGTAGAAAACTAGATTTTTCACTGCATTACAGAATTCTGTTTTCCAGAAGCAAGCTCCAAATTTGAGTTGTAACCAAGTACGCAATCACTTCAGCTAGGGAAGCTCCAGCTTCAAGACAAATAAAATGGATCAGGAGATGGTGGTAGCGAAGAAACTTACAGATTCTAAAAAGAGGTGATATGTGCAGATGGTAAGCTTGCCCAGCTTTCAATATGAGTTACACAGTTATTGATGCTTGAATTGGAATGATCTTTCTTTATTCTCCTCCACATCAGCTTGGCATACCGGATGACGACTGCGCTTGTGCGCAACAAGGTTACACTTAAATGCAAACTTCATGCCACAGCCTGAGCAAACAATGGGCTCCCCACACAACTTCTCATGGTCTCGCACATCCACCTCAATATGGAACCTGAACACAATTTCCAAGAATCAAATTAGCAGGGACATAAGTTTTTTCAGCAAGGCTCACCTCAATAATAATCCAGAAGCAGAATACTTTACAATTGTCAAACACTTTATAAATTTAACAAACAAGCAATGATAGATGCACCAACATCGAGCCATCAAATGTAATGAGGTTCCAATTGCCAACACAGGATAGTTTGGACTAGTTTTCTCGAAAATTTGCACAAAACTTTGCCAAAACTGAAGAAAAATTTGCGACCACGTACGTACCTCTTCGCACATTTCCGGCAGGCGTGCCTCTTCTCGCCCTCCGAGTGCTTGCGTCCGAAGTGCCTGCGAAGCTCGTACAAGCCCACGAACGTCTTGCAGCAAGTGGGGCAGCGTGCCGGGATCTTCTTGTTGTGCCCCGCCTTGATGGTCGAGCCGGTAAACAGCACTGTATCTGCTGTTGCAGGCTCCAGTTTTGTTGCTGCTGCAGCGGCAGCAGAAGTGGCGTCATTGAAATGCGTTTTGTGGTGCATTCTCATGGTCTGCGGGTTCTTGAACGTCCTCTGGCACCCCTGGAATGCGCACTGGTATGGCCGCCTGTTGTGGATCCAGTCGAGGGGCACCATCACGGCTTCTTGCTGCAATGCCTGACCGGGAAAGCACAACCTTGTTATGTTAGATTGCCTAGTCCGAGTTTTGAGGCAACTCTCTTGGTGGACGGTCCAGAGAAGATTTCAATCCTTTATGTGAGCCATTTGATCAACCAAAAAATATGAATTTGAAAGTTCAAGATTTCCGGAATCATAAACTACAACACTACTGCAATTGATCCGGAAATCTTGAGAACCTGTATCCCAGTTACCTGCTTCGAGTTTCTGTTCCGTGGCCACGACGTGCTTTCAGGTGAGCTCGCCTTAGCCGAGCAATCCGCTGTCATTTCTTGCCCCTCGGCCATGTCTGATATGCCTGATTGTGTGCACCTGCTGCTACTGTCGCCAGAAGTGGAACTCTGGCAGTCCCCGTCTGTTGCACTCGAAGACAAAATGGACTTGAGAGTGCACACCAAGTTGGGGTGCATCACTGGCGGGTGTGGTACCTGGCTGCTCAGGAGAGCTGGAGGAGAGCTGGGAGGGGCGGAAGGACAGTCATATACTGAAGCACCGTTCAAAAACTCAAGAACTTGGGATTGAGATCTTGTCAAAGTGGACTGGATGCCTAGTGCCTCGCACTTTAGAAACGGCCCTGGCTCCATATTTTCTGTGCATGAATAATACTGCGAGAGAATAAAGAAATAGTTAATGTCAGTGCGTCCAATGTAGAAAGAGAAGCTCTTTGAATTCAGCAAAAGGACACAGAGTATAACTTTCGCAAGACTGAGCAGTAAATTCTGAATATGCTTGCTCATCTCTCAGGGTTTTGGTCACTCAGTTGAGGTACGAGGGGTTGTAAAACTAACGGGGATTCTAACACAGGCAGATGTATCCAAACGGACCCATTGTTACAGTTTGCAAACTTCTTGTTGGAAGAAAAGGTAAGGCATGTACAATGGGCGTGCATTCATGGGCAAATCTTTCAAGGGAAAAATATATAGCTCCAACCTCTTTTTTGAGGTTGGCGTGAATTTAGAGTCTGTTCATCTCCAGTCTCACGTCAAGCCTCAAAGGACAAGGACAAGTGACACCGAGACTAAATCTATTCGTAGTAGACCCTTGTTGGTTTCTCAGCTTCTTACCTAAAGGTTATCAAATTGCTTGATGATATCAAGCTTCTCATACAAGAAATGATCCCTCTTGACAGGAATTCAGCATTCTACCTTTCAATTTACAAAAAATTTAAAAACTAAAAATTCTTCCTCAGCACGAAATCTACTAACTTTTGAGTCGTGAATCTCACCACGAGGGACAAGGGCTACAAACACATGGTATAGGAGTTTACAATCAGCTGCATTGATTTGAGTTCAAGCAGCTTCCAAACCTACGACACCTTGTGCTCACAGTTTGGAAAACTCCGCAAGAGTGACCAATACTAAAAGCTTCCATAGAAGAACTCAAAAGTCGGCAATGACGTCCATGATCACAAAACAAAGTCACTTGTTACACCCTTACATTTGCCCAAACAATTTTGTCAAAGCTGCAAACAGCGGAGACAGTGCACTTACCAACATGTCAATCCAAGCACCAGCCGGGTCCCCAGCTGCACACTTTGGAGCTTCATTCATCAACATTTTGCATGATAGTTTGAGCCTCCACTGCAATTGATGAATTGCCTCTCAAAATCCAGTAGAACAACAACTACGAGAGCTCGAGTTTCTTGCAAACCAGCAGTTGCTGAAATCTCACACTAGATCGATCGAAGATCGAAGCGTACTCTCAAATTCACCATGTGCTCAGTACTCTCGTGTCTATGCAAAGTCGAGGAGGGTAAGTAACCGCAATCACCTAATCTGAATCCAAGCTCACCAAACGAAAGCTGATGATGGTCTGCTTTACACGATAGCAGACATTTATGTCAAAATGGCGGACATTCCAGCTGACAAGCTAGAGGCGGCAGGGTACACTAGTACCGTGATCTGATCTTTTTTTCCTTTCCCCTTTGTTTCTGTTTTTGGCCTGTCAATGGAAAAGAAACAGATTTTCTAGCTGGAGACCTGATGAAATAATCTTTGACCCCTTGTTAGGGAAGATATTGTACTGTTTTTTGAACGTGTCATTTTACCGAAAGTCAACCGGTGATTTAGTGAAACTCCCACCAACATGATTCGACTGAAAATTGGCGTCTTTGGGTTGCATCCAAGATTGCAGGGAGGTTCGGTTTGTTATAATTAGTTAGTTTGCGGAACTGTTCATCAGCCTTTGTTTGGTTTCCCGAATTCCCACTCAATTTGGATGTTCAAATACCGGTGAGAAAAGCGAACTACGAAAGGCGGCTTCCAAACTCCGAAGACTTTGAACCGGTAAAACAAGGACGGATTTTAGACAGTCAGTGGGCTAATAAAACCTCAGATGATTGCATTGATTGAAGAAAGAGACAACCACAACTACTCTTCGTGCCGTGGCTGCTGGAAAATCCAAAAAACATTTAATGAGACCCATGTGCCAGAAGCCCAAAGAAAGCCGGCCTTGGATCTTTGGAAAAAAAATCCAATCGATGCAAAGTTGCAAACCCAGTTTTCGCTCAAAACGGGAGAGCCAATGAGCGTGTGGTCAACGCTTCCGTGAGTTTGGAATTACTGTGAACCAGGGCTTTTTTTTTTGGCTTTCTGGTGCCAGATTGCACCAGAAAAAAAAATCTGGCTAAAAAAGGTTATAAAAAATGCCAAAAAAATTGGATGAAATCGCCAGACAACTTTGAAATTTAAAAAAATAATAGATGAAATCGCCTAATTGTGGATGAAAACTATACTATACATCCAATAAGTGGATGAATGTTGCAATTTGGAGCACCACTATAACATTTTGTATCGCCACTATGGCACTTCTTCAAAAATGGAAAAAAAAGCCCTGCTGTGAACCAGAATTTCGTGAACCCCTAAATGCGCCAGGCCTTTTTTAAGCTTCTAGGAATTTGCTCTAAATTGAACAAAAAGCCTAACATTTTGATATGTTGTATCAATTTTTTTGGAATTGTAACCATTCAAACTAGACATGTTAGGGATCACATAGGAAAAAAACACACAACAATATCACTTATGGATTGGAAGTTTATAATGTTTGATCACGAGGGTGTTAAAACTGTGAAAGTGATTGGAAGTCTTTCAATCTTCTTTTCACATGTCAAATCTAAAAAGTTGGTCACCAAAAATATATGAGGATAAAGGGCTTAGCATACATAACCCCAATCAGTTTATGGCTTCTCAAAATCTACTCCACATTTTTTCTTAAATGAATTTCTGATGTAATTTTTTCTCCAAGATCTAGTCTATTTGAGGCTCATTTTTGAGAGCCCTCAACACTACAGAAAGTCAAGATTGCAATGGACACCCTTGCACAAAATCTTGAATAGAAAAAACATAATCAATCATTTTCAAATTGGATTTTTGATGTTAAAATTAGACTTCAAAAAGAATTTAAAAAATATGTAAACTACTAAAAATAGCAATTTGGTTAGGTTTTATTTAACCTCTAAGTATTGTTGACACCCAAATTTGATGCCTTGGGCATTTAGGGATTAAAATGATAGTATTCCACAAATTTGGCACTTCTACATTTAGACCATGTGGTCTACAAACTATACTTATTTTAGACTTTAGAGCTAGAAAAAAAAATGAAATGGAAAACGACAAATGGAATATCACCATTTTAACCCAAAAAACCCATTGTAGATACTACTAGGATAAAAAATTATGTGAAGAAAAATGTACTTATGAGGGAGAATCCCATGAAATCAGAAAAATAAAAAATAAAAAATTTATTCAATTATAACCCTAGCTCAATTCATTTGGGGTTGTTTTCACCTTTTCTAGTTTGAAGTCGCATTCTTGTGGTAATTTGCTAATATTTATATGATATGGGTTAACAAAATTCTGCTTTGCTAATATCTTATAATTCAAAGGGCTTAGGTATATTTCAAAAGTTGTGTAAAAATCTAAAAACAAACAATTCAACTACAAACGTCAATAGAAATTTATTTTTAGGAGTTTTTTTTAAGTTTTCAAGACTCAAAGACACTAAACTTGGGAAGGTTCATTTCACTCAAAAAAAAAAGAATCATCTTGAATTTCAACCTCAAAACTTTAAGAACAAAAGTAAAAAGTGCTTTCATATATTACATACATACCATATTTTTAATACAACACATTAATGTGGATGTAATATTAACAAACTTTTATACAAAATTATTTTATTGAAGAAAAAACCTTGATGTTTTATCACTCATAAGCCACATTTTTGCTCTTGAAATTATTTGAATAACCAAAGGAAGTTAAGTATCTTATTTACAAATTCTACAAATTTATCATTTTGTTTGAAAATAATTTAAGTCACTTCTACCACAATATAAATGCAAGACCATTAGTGATTTAGGCTATATTCTCACCTTATTTAATACCTTTAAAACAAATTGTAAGTCTTAAAACATATTAGAACACACTATATGTCTTAAAACTTATTAAAATACACTATATGTCTTAAAATATATTAGAACATATTATAGTGTCTTATGTTGAAGAACAAAAGCCCCCTTAGGTATTTACCTACAGTCTCAATTTTCACTGTGACTTTTTGGAACTTTTTTGAAGATTTGAGAACACAGTCATATATTTTTATGAAATATATAAGTTTTTTTCAATTGGTGCCCACAAGCAAAAGCTATGCCACCTTAAGCCAAATACAAAGATTGTTAGGCAATACAAAAAAATCACAAAAAGTCAAAATTTTTAATTTTTTCCCTCAAATATTATATTTTTTCTACATATGAAGCTTCGATTCATTATATTTGAACTAGTGATGAGAAAGTTAAAGACAAACTTGTATTCAATGCAATCTAAGCATCTTCTTGAAAAAAATAACTTGTAAGTTTCATTTTTGAATGCAATCTTAAATTTATTTTAGATAGGGTTAAGTTTGCTTACTAGAACAATCTCATTGTTGGAATAATTGTGTTTTAATTCTATCTTACAACAATTAACGATTTAGTTTCTTGTTCAACAATAGAATTACTTCTAATTATGAACAATTTTTTAAAGAATAAAAATCAAATGTTTTTTGTTTTTTGTTTTTTGTTTTTTTAATTTCTGAGCCTTTCAACTTAATTTTTCAACATAAATTTTTTTTAATTCAAAGTTTGTAGTAGAATTTTTTTCACAAATGGCATTCAAAGTTGTTTAAAATTGTAGGTCAACGTTCAACTTTTTTTCCAACTTTGAATGCTAATATCTTCCAATTTGTATCGTCAAACATCACAAAATTTTTACCACATGATCTAAGACAAGTGAAGTACAAGATCCTTTGTTTTGACTTTAAATAAAATATATTTTTTGTTTTCTTAGGTAAACACAACAAAAGTTGCAATTTTGAGTGTTTTTTAACAAAAAAAAATGGTCTTGGTCCTTCGAGGGTAAATAGTATAGATGTTTTGAACATTTACTTTACTTTATTTGAAATTTATAAAAACAATTATAAAGCAATTTTCTTAAAAGTTTTGATAATGAAAAGGCTTTCTAACAAAAAGTCCTCCTCATCTTACATTGTCCATGGATTTTCTCTTTTGATTGGTAATGATTGGTACCTATAGGACTACAAGATAAATAAGTACTCCCTCTGTCCCACTAAAAAACTCTTAAAAAACACTCCATGAAGGATTAACTATATTTTTAGTCTTTGAGCTAGTGATACATGCATTCAAGAACTAGTAACCCATCCCCTAGATCTCAGCAAATTATCTAGCTTAGCTGCCATTGTTCAAGCAACCAAAATCTATGCAGAAAGTATCATATTTGAGCATTGTTTGGTAATGTTGCTAGCTCGTCATTCCTGATGATTTAAATGTTGGTAACAACAATGGATTGTTACTTTGTTAGTAGTATTATACGCTTCCAATTTAAATACCGCAACAAGGAAACTTGGCCTCCTTCATGAATAAATCTGCATAATACCCAAATAATCAAGATGAATCCATTGTCAACACAACTATTTGAAGAAATAGCAAGTACAAGGTGCCTCATATGGACAAGGCTAAGCTTACTAAAAGAGAAATGCTCCTTGATTGCTTGCCACTTACTCCCACAAGGTCATTCAATATAGCCAACGCTTACTAAACGGTCAAAATCAATAAACAAAGTTTTTTAGTGGGACACAAATTGTGCATGATTTGGAGTTTCTTAGTGATACAGAGGGAATAGGTCTTAATTTACATCTCATCAAATGAACAGCGGATGAAAGGCATCTAACAAACAAATGGCTCAAAATCCAAAGCATGGCAATGAAACATCCCAAACCCTAATTTCTCTAAATGAAGTTCAGTTTAGAAGCTTCAACATGGAGCCTCTTCAAATTGTACATTCTTGTTGCACAAGAATCTCTCATGTACTAAACCTAAAATGATTAAGATTTAATTTTTTTGGAGTCAAAGATTTCATCAAACAACTAGCATTGTATACTGAATAAAGGTTTTAAGGGGACCCATACTAATTAATTGACATTACACAATATATAATTATCTATCTTTGTTGTACATCAATAGTTACTGAAAGTTTTGGAGGTTGTACATCATGTTTCAAACATCTATAGTTTTTCACAATTAGTCCCTTTATTTTTTTGGTCCCCTTAATACCCCTAATACCCCTATTTAGTGTAGTTTACTAGCACCCTAGATCATCTTGTGGACGCTCCGATTTTGAATCCTACAAAATCATTCCACTTGCCACTCATTTGACTAACTTGCCCACAATTAAGTTTTAAGGTTCCAAATTTCTCCCTTGGGCATTTGCTGTTTGTTGTAGATTTATTTACTTAAAATTCACCTTTAAAAATGAAAAATAATACTAAAATAAAAATACACATTGATTTTTGTCTATAATATGATTTCAAATGAATTAAGAAAGAAGAAATGATTGAAGCGCTTAAAATTATTATTATATATTTGCAGATATAAACATTTAAATTTATTTCTCTTGAGAAAAAATACACACTAATAAAGTAATTAAATTTCACTTCCTAATTCAATGGTGTCTATTCAAGGTGACTTAAGTATTAAGTGCAAACTATCTTATGTTTTTCACTTCTAAAATTTATAAAATATTATTTGAGTTTTAAAAAATTATGAAAATTATAGGGTTGCATTTCTTCTGAGTTTTTAAATGCTTCATCAAATTTTCCATTGAGGGAGTAGGATTGGAATTTTTTTTCTTCTTCTTGGTAGTTGCTACTTTAACCTTAGAAGGGCAGATGCTCCTACAACTATGTAATTGTCTCAAGTTTTTTCTTTTTGTATCCTCTATTTTGTAGCTTAGTTTGAGTGAGAATTACTTTTTTTAATTTTTAATGGATGAAATTACATATCTTTTACAATCATAAATTTTTAAAATTTATTGGTACTAATTTTAAAATTACCATAATTTTTGAAGAAAAAGTGAAGAAAATTCATACCTAATTCAAAACTAGCTCAAAAAATTATAACCAAGAAATTATAGTGAAGAATATTAAAGTATAAACAAAAAAATTCTTGTCCATTTAAAAAGAAAAAATCAATAGAATGTGGTTGTAGGCTCAATGAATTACATAATATAAATTTTTTGGAATTTTTACAAAAACTTCAAATTAGAACAGGAACTAGAGTCATTAAGCTTCATTTCATTAGTTGGACATTTTACATAATCTGGCCATGGCCTGTCTCATGTACATGTTCTTGAAGACGAATTCTATAAGTTTAGTGGTTGACGTAGATAGATGATTTGGCCATTAATTTTGATTTTTTGTTGTGTATTTGAAGGCCTATTTGGTGTGTTTTGCAAATTATTTTTTAGTTTAAGTCCCAATTTGGTAGTTTTTGAGATGTTTTGTCAAGTTAGGAGTATAATTTTTGGATTAGTTTTGATGTGATATTAAGGTATATGTCAAGTAGGAGTCTTGTTAAGGCTTTATGGTTTCTAATTTGGGTTTAACCCTTTAGGGCCTAAGGAGCCCCAAGCAACCTCTTGAATTCTTTTGGAATCAAATTTGCATATTATAAATTTTTAATTTAATTTAAATTATTATTTTTCCACAAATAACCATTTATATCTTCTATCTGATCTGATTTTTTAATATTTTTTGGAAAAAAAATGAAATTTATAAGATTTTTTAGAGTTTCTATCTTTGAAAAATTATAGTAATTATAAAAAAGCTCACTTTACCATGAAAATTTGGTAGAAAATAGAAGAAATTATAATAAACATTATGGTGAAGTTGGCATGCTCTCTTTAGTTATACACAAATAAATTCGATAGAAAAACATGTTCCACAGTGCATTTTGAAACTCTAGAAATTCCAACTTCAAATTGCTATAGACAAATCATTATTGCTCCAAATTTAATGGCCAATGGCTCATTGGAAGTGGAAATTCCTTGCCCTCACATCTCGTTCAAACCTCATAGGCAACTGAGGCTAGGAAAGTGTTCTAATTCCCAAAATTCAGTTTAAAACGACCAAATTTGGCATGCTCGGCCCTAAAGGGTTAATGATCAAAGATCAATCACAAGGATATATGTCCTAGTTGGCATGATCCATGTGTTGAAATTAAGTTGGAAGTGGATGAAGGGGTTGTCAAAGTTGGTTGTGAGTTAGATGCCAATTTGGGTGGTTGGAAGTTATTAGTCATCCTCTCTAATTTAATAACTGTCAGTTTCGGAATTCCTATTAGGCTAATTTTGTATTCATTTGTTTTGACCCACTTGGAGAGAGAGCTCAGTGCATGTCCCAGCCCACTTGGCTGTGTATTTTTGTTTCTGTTGTAAGTGAGTATGTTTGTGTAAGTATTAAGTGTGGAAATGTTTGTGTGGCAGTATGATGGTGAAGTGTGAAGTTGGAAGTGTGATTCTAGTTGGAGATTACGTATTAAACGATAAAGAAGTTGCAATATTACAAAATTTCAAGTGTCAAATGTGGAGATGTTTGTGAAAAACAAACTTTAAAAATTAATGTCAAACTATAATGGTGATTTAATCACCGGTTCATATTAATCTAATTGGAAATTAAATAACCAATCAATGTTTTGTATGTGTTAAGTAGGATAGGAAGATGAAAAGCCAATTGAGCAATTTACATTGGTTGAAGTAAGGTATATTTACAATGTACTTGTGGAGTTTGAGAAAATTTGACTAGTGACGTGAAGCTAAAGACTAATTGTTACCAAGTTGGGAAGAACCAATCTAAGAGTTAAAGTTCCTAACCTCCATACCATAAGAGTGATGTGCAAATTGGAAGTGAACCAAGTTGGAAGTAATTCAATGCAAATCCTTTTGAATTGTGCAAATTGGCTAGGATTAAAATCCACTAGCTATTGAACCCTACTTAAACTTCTCCCTTAGAACAAACTTATTGTACTAATAGGATAATTTCCAATTCGGTCATTATTCTTCTTCAATAGTTGATATGTTTACTGGCCTAATAATTGAGGCCATATCAACTATCAATTGTATTGCTAGATAGTGTTTCTTTTTTGAATTTGTATTTTTTTTAAAAGCCACGTATTTTTGGTCTTCAAGAATTATGGACAATACTTCATGAATTAGCTCATGTCAAATTCAACTATGCTAAGCCCTTCCAAAGGCAATAAGAAAATAAATTAAAATTAAAAATTAAATAATGCAACTTGTTAGCTTTGATGAATATTGAAATGCGACCAAATATGACACTTTATAGAGTGCACACTATACTAAGAATTTTCCAAGAACTTAGAATCATTCAAAAATTTGTGAAAAATTTGTATTGCTATTCAACTGTTGCCACATTATGTTGTAAAAATCTCATTGCAAGAAAAACTCAAGAAGGAATTCAAACAGTGCTATGTACACAGAAACTTCGACAAAAACAACTAAACAAAAACCTTATGAGCTGTATTGAACATCTTAAATGGGTTATCTAGGACTTTTTATTTTATTTCATTTCATTTCCAAAAGCTACATTTGGGCTCTTCTAGCATCTAGGGTTAATATCCATGTGATTCCATTTTTGTGTAGAATATGTAACCTTGTGAAGATGGTGCATAGTGACACAACTGTCACAATTTGCTAATTTATTAATTGGCAATTACAATGTGTTGGTGAAATTCATTTTGTACCCCCCTTACTTCTATTTTTTTGGAAGTTGTTGTCACCGCAATCAATATGAAATATTAGCACCGTATTCTATATCAATACTCACACTTGTATACCATATACCATACATACATACATATATGTATATGTATGTATGTATGTATATATATATATATATATACATATTCCATACCACACCTATATGTACATCATATATCATATATTATATTCCATAGGTATCGTATTTGCAATTGATAGCAAGGATTCAATCAATATAATTTTTTTGTACAATTTAAACCAAGAGCACAGGAAGAGGGATTGAATTGTTTTTAAGCACATCGACAGTGTTTTGATTTTTTGAGTTGGGGTGGCAGTCAGGGGTGGTGTGTTTGCATCTTTTGGGTACACTGTAGAATATGTGACCTTGTGAAGATGGTGCATTTAAACCTAATATTGTGTTTTTCCGATTGAGGTAAAGTTCAAGGAGCTGTCGGATTGGAAATGGTTACAAATATCGTTTACTGGACGGACCGTGGATTGAGACTAAGAAATTGCAATCTTCATCACGTTCTTGAGTAGAGAAATCGTGATTACTAAAGACCTCTATTGAAATTACTGTCCCACGTTTGCATGGAGCATGACACGTGAATTTGAATTTGAAAAAGCTTGAGAACAGAGACTCATCACTTGCCAATGAAAGAGAGCATCTTGCTCAAATCTAGCGGCATTTGCTGAAACAAGACCTTGATTTCGAGAATGAGATAGAATTTCAAAGCCCTTTCTTGTTTGCATGCATTCTTTTTAGTTTGGATAGGGTGCAAGATTCTCAGGTTCGCTACAACATCATCTTCACTGAACTTTCTGAGAAAAGAAATTAGCAATTAAGAAAACAGTGGTAGCTTAGCAAAGTTGACATCCTGAAGATAAAGTCTTGTCTGCGCACTGTAGGTTAAAAAATAATAGACCTACACCTACACAGTGCCTCAAAAAACAGAATCGAATTGGGTCGAGGATATTTCAGCTAGAAATTCTACTGGAACAGCGACTTTCACAAGCAAATCCGATCAAAGCGCAATCAGGAAACAAATCTAACCCACAGCAAATCCTAGAGTTTATCACACAAGCAAACCCTAAACCGACGGAGGGAACATACCAGTGAAATTCATGGTGGATGAATCCAGCGGTGGCAATTAAATGTCGGATCCAAAACTTCACCAAATCAATTAAGTTTGTAACCTAAGGCAACCTGTCAAAACCAATCGCTGATGATAACAATAATATTACCTGCCGTCAACAGGGATTTGGGAACTGAAGAAGATTTATCCAGATGAGACCGGTGAAGAGAGAGAGAGAGAGAAAGTGCACATACAAGGTAAGAATTGGCAAGCAAGGAAATAAAACGCAAGGCTTCCGACACCGATGCACCTCACTACGAACAAGTCTCAGGACTATGGCGGAGTTCAACAAAGAAGCTTCGCAATTAAATAGATCACTACCTGAAAATGCAAAAGAAATTAATTGATAGTCGAATGAGCATGAGTCCGATTCCAACTTATCTATCCTACAAAAGCAGTTAATAATATAGAATGTCACACGCCAGGAAAGACTCTACAGCGCTTATTACTTCGTACCGCCAGAGCTTCAAGAATGAAGAGCAGTTTCTTAGCTCAGAGAGAATACAATCACTCTAAAGGAGCAGCATTTTTAACAATTTGCTACCGTGAAGCCAAACACTCTAAGGAGAGGCCAGAGAACTGGAATTTCCCTGGTACAGATCGCGGAAACTATGCGCAATTCGAGATTGGGCAAGTCACGACTTCTCTTGGCAACCATTACAACCCGCTCCAAATCCTAAAACCTGCCA
The DNA here is from genome assembly GCA_951230915.1 of Antitrichia curtipendula. Lineage (NCBI taxonomy): Eukaryota > Viridiplantae > Streptophyta > Bryopsida > Hypnales > Leucodontaceae > Antitrichia > Antitrichia curtipendula. Next base: position 49,573,705 of record OX579634.1, on the reverse strand, counting down.
CAAACCATAAACCTCGTACCGCAGCGGAAAGTTCTAATTCTAGTCGCATTGAAGGCATTCGGCTCGCACTCACACAGCTCATCGATCTCTGCAAGAGAAGCACACCTAAACCTCCAACTCAGTGCAGTCTTCTTGCTCGGTTAATCTCCCACCTCAATGGCGCTCTAATTACAGTCATAAACCCCAATAAACCCTAAAAAATTTCCGCTTGAATCGTCAAACATAAATTTCTGGAAATCTCTGTAGACCTCTACGCACGATCTCTGCTGAGAATCATTCAATTCTCGACGCCAATCGAGTGACATCATGAATGAGAAACAGAGCAGGTCGAAGGAACGAGAGAAAACCCATCCCGGGCCGGTCGCCCGCCATTCTCTCCGGGTATCATCCTAATACTTTCATCCAATTAGGGTTTTGCTTTCCTAGACTGCTGTGCAGTCTGTTGGAGTACAGATGCTTCGGAGTTTTGCTGCTGCGTGGGACAGTGCTCATTTTTGAGTTAGCGCCTATCGATCGTTTTCTGAGTTCAATTACTAAGTTCATTTCCTTGTCGTACGTGGTGAAGATTTCCCAGCCGGTAGGTTTTCCCAAATCTCGGATTGGTGTGCGTGTGTTCGGGGCGGAGCGTGATTCTGCGTCGAAGTTCTTAAGGTTTCAATTTTAGAACGTTAGCTTACTGATTCTCCTGAATATGCAGTCTTCGGGAACGTGGCCAGTGCGAGTGCATATTGAAATGTCTGAATGCCTATGTAGTAGCTCATAATGTAGGCTTCGAAGGCTTTGTTATTGGGATATCAACACTTTGCGATGACGACTAGGTAGTGACCAACTAACTTCAACAATTCCACCACACCTTCTAATCAGTTTCCCGTTCAGTTTCCCCCTCAGTTGGGAGATTATTTAAAATCTTGGATCAGTGTTGGTGTTGTTGGATTTCTTTGAGGATGAGCGTGTTTTTGACGTTATTAGGGTTTCATATTAGCGTGTAAGCTTTCAGATTCTCTTGAATATGCAGTCGCAGCGATATTCACTAGTGCGACTATATATGCGAATTCCGGGATATCATCATTTTGCATTGAAGAATAGTTAGAGAACAATTAAATTGATAACCTTCGAATTAGTTTCCCATTCTTGTGCTGTTCCGAAGAACGCATTCGAAAATTTTTGCACAGAATTAGAGGAGCACCCCAAAAGTGAATCTCTTACTGTTTCTTTGGCATATTTGTTCACAGTGCTCCACTCTACGATGAATTTCAGATAGGTACCTCTGTGCTGGTCAGTACCCATATCTTCTTCCTATCAAAATCTTGGATGAAAAATCACTGTATCACATCCGCCAGTCCGCCAGGTCCTTCTAAAGTCATCCAAGTGCCACTTGGAGACCCTCGGCACTAAGTCCCAGTCGATTTTAAGGAAACGCCGGGCAGGCATGGCCTGCCCGGCCAAAAAATATAAAAGGAGCCCCCTGTATTGAACCGATTTTTCGGAATTTCTGCAGTCCCTGAAGTAATTCGGGGCCTCTGATTGCAAATATGAGTTCCGATTTCTTTTTTAAAAATTTGTGTAAAAAATAAAAAATTCCAGTGTTTCCTACGGGCAGGGGGGAGGCAGGCGTTTCCTTAAAATCGACTGGGACTTAGTGCCGAGGCACCGGGTTTTTTTTAGGGTTAACTTTAAAGGGTTTGGCTTACACGGTTGTTGCAACAATTGTGCAGGTTTTAGGGCTCCAAGTTTGAGAGTGATCGCGATGGGGCGGAAATCGAAGGTTCAGGCGGGGCCTGGGCAGGTTTTGATCAAGCAGAGGACGCAGGCGCAGATGAAGGAGAGGCTGAACAGGGTGACTGCGAAGCACAACAAGCCTCTCGAGTCGCAGATTGACGTGCGCGATTTGGATGATGTCATGGAGCAGGCGGAGCTCGCCGGCCGTGTATTTTCGGCGGAGAATCCTCTTGCTGAGCTTCTAGTCAACCCGTGAGTAGTATTCATTACACCAATTGTCACAGTAGTCATTAGAGTTGAGTAACTATCCGCAACTGAGTATCATGTGCGGATTTAAGCCCTATGCCTTACCTCAAGCATTTTTGCAGTCAGGTGTAGGATGCCGAAGCTCTTTTTGTATTATAAAATAGCTTGAAATTGCAAATCACTTTATGAGTACGAGCCAAGGTTACTGGAATACTAAATACAACAACCTTTGAAACCCGTCCATTCTAGCTCAGTAGTGACTTGAACGACAAGTTTGTTCTAAACTAACTCGCTGTTGCTGTAGAGAGACTGATGCCGACGCTGTTGAAGCTTTGAAGGAGGAACGCCGTGCAGAGGAGGCCTTGTATGCATCAAGTCTCACTATTCCAAGGAGGTATCTCCATTGCCGACCATATTTTCAATTTCTGAATAACTGTAATTTAAATGGTTTTAAACCAAGGATTCAAGGTTTTTGAGATGACCACTTTCGATTGATCTTTTATAGAACGTATGGGGACAAATTTTATACGACGAGAATCAGTGAAGAACATTGCGTGGTTTGGTTAAAAAATAAATAAATTGGACGGAAGGAAGTCCCCTTGTAAACTCCCCAAACTGCTTAAAAATACTTGAGGTCCAATTCTGACTTCTTGGTCCTTTAGAAGGTTAGATTGTGAATTAGTGGCACTGTGGGAATGAGGTCTGTTCTGGTTGAATTTCATGTTTGAATGAATATTTGATTCATGAGAGAGTTTGATTGTTTGGCAGACCTAAGTGGAACGCCAGTATGACCCCTCAACAGCTGGATCTTAATGAACGGCAGTCATTCTTGACTTGGCGAAGAGGTTTAGCCGCGTAAGTACCATAACTCGTGCTTTGAATTCCATTGATGATGTTCTGGCACAGGACAGCTTTGGTAGGAGCTTGGTTATTTTTGGACGAGTACGCAAAGTTCTTTACTGAAATATGCCTAGCATTCTGAAATGGTTCTTTGTTAAACATATGCAATTGTGAGTTTTAAATACATGTTTATCTGGATAAGCTTGTGAGATTGTTGATACTAGATTATGAGACCTGGCTAGTCGATTTGTGGGGTGTCTGGCAGACTGGAGGATAATGAAAAGCTGGTGCTAACGCCGTTTGAGAAAAATCTCGACATTTGGAGGCAGCTGTGGAGAGTACTGGAACGCTGTGACTTGGTACGTGGTCTGCATATGCCACATTTCCTTAGATGTAGTTTATTTTTGGAACTTGAGGTGCTTTTCATAGATTTACATTCGTGTGATGGTGAACTAAAAAGGGGTTTGTGTTTCCAGGTGGTGATGGTTGTCGACGCTCGTAATCCTCTTTTTTATAGATGCCCTGATTTGGAGGTATGTGAGTCGAATCTGTCTTGGAAGATCTTGTTGACATATGGTGTTCTGTTTTCCGTATTTAATTTGAATTTATTATTGTTGATACTTTAATTGTGTTATGATTAAAGAGGTACGGGAACGTTAATGGAGCTGATAATTCTGCTTTTTGGAACAGTGCATGAGTGTATTTTGTTGGAAGCGTCTATATATACTAAAGTAAGTTGTCCCGTTGATCAGGCCTACGTGAAGGAGCTTGATCCTAACAGAAAGACTATGCTACTTCTGAACAAGTCCGACCTCTTAACATCGGATGCTAGGTGCGTTTCTTTCTTATCAATCGTGAACTTATAATTTTCTAATTTTCGTTAGCTATGTCTTGAGGATGATCGTAAGTCATCTTAAAGTGTCCTTTGATGTTTTTGTATTAAAGATTAGTAGGCGCGTCATCATGCAATTTTTATTGTTTGTTATTTAAGTTCTCCACATGTATGACTGTCAGTGTGTTTCTCACTCTTATTGTTCGATGTAGATTGCGGGTACTCTGCTCCATAGTGACTAAAGGTTGTCCGGTGTGTGAGTTCAACCCTAAGACTAAAAATTGTTGTTTGCAGGAATAAATGGGGCAAGTACTTGAAAGATCAGGGGATTCCTTACATGTTCTGGTCTGCTAAAGTTGCTACTGCTATACTTGAAGGTAAAGAGTCGCCTGATGCAATTGTGGATGAGGGAGAAGTCGACGATGAAGACGCCGTTGTTCTGGAACGTGAGCAGCTTCTAAGCCGGGTACAGAAGATGGCTGAGGACATAGCAGAAACGAGGCGAAAGGCAACACAAGCGTCACTATCTCACCATTTGGAAACACACGGGAGTTCTCTAAGAACCGGTAAATCAGAAGGCGATGCTGGGGTTGGAACCTCTACTGCGTCTGGCAGGGTTATGGTAGGCTTTGTTGGGTACCCCAACGTGGGGAAATCGTCTACTATCAATGCCTTAGTTGGTGAAAAGAAAACAGGTGTGACGTCTACTCCAGGAAAGACCAAGCATTTCCAGACGCTGATTATAAGTGACAAGCTGATGTTGTGTGATTGTCCGGGACTTGTGTTTCCTTCTTTCACGAGCTCACGGTCAGAAATGGTTGCTGCGGGGGTCCTTCCAGTGGACCGGATGACCGACCACCGGGGTCCTATTCAAGTGGTGGCAAATAAGGTCCCAAGAGCCGTGTTTGAAAGTACGTATGGATTTTCTCTACCTGCACCGAAGCCTTACGAAAATCCAAACAGACCGCCTACGGCAGCCGAGTTGCTTAGAGCGTATGCCATGTCCCGGGGACACGTTGCGTCCAGTGGTCTACCTGATGAGACGAGAGCTTCTCGAACAATTCTGAAAGATTATCTGAGCGGGAAGTTACTGTTTTGTTACGCGCCCCCTAATGTAGAGCAAGAGGGATTCTCACTGAGAGTTGGTTCTGGTAATGAGGTTAGTGATGAAGACGATGAAGACGAAGATGAAGACGAAGGTGAGTTCGATCGGGAAGAAGGCAGTGATTACGAGTCAGGAAGTGAAGAAGAAGATGAAGATGGTGAGCCCTCGGGAAGTGGTTCCAAGGGAGGCAAGCTACTAGGAGTGGGCGACTCGAGTATGGAGGATGTGTTCCGTGATTTAGATGACTTGACAATTGGTTCTGATCTGCGAGGCCCTAAAACGAAGAATCAAAAGGAGAAGGCACCGCACAAGATGCATAGAAAGACTGCTCGGAGGAAGGATCGAACCTGGAGGGTAACCAACGATGGGTCCGACGGGATGCCGTCTTCTAGTGTTGTGCAGAAAGCTGTGAGTCATGGGGCTGCCAAAGTTCGACTGTCTGTCTGAGGCTACCAAAGAGGACGACTGCTTGCTTACCGTTGAAATATGGGCCTGATTGTGGAGATCAGCAGGACTTTGAAGGGGTCTGGTGCATGTTTGGCTGTAGTTTTTTGAATGGGATATTTGAGGTTTTTGTCAGTCGACTATAAAATCAGATTCGGCGAAGCAGGCGATTTCAATATCTGGTTACAAAACTCAGCGAGGAGACTACCGGTAGTACTGAGGAAGGAAGAATTGCTTTGTGCTCAATTTGGTAACACACTTACAATTTACGAGCAGGAATTGTACAACTCCCTTTGTACCATAGCCGCTGTGGTCTAGTGATTGGGTGCCAAATCTAGGGTGACAGGTCTAGTGATTGGGCTGGGGACCTCAAATCCTCCTTGATGACTTTTAAGAATCAATGTTTTCCGAAAGTAGTGTTCGTAGTAATACTCATTAAGTAAATATCAGTGCGTTACAACGTGTAGAAGATGGGTCATTGACACATCAATGGTATTTATGTACACCACTGACTTCTTAACCCTGTGACGTTGCTGGAGTCAGAGAATGGGTTACGAATGGTTTCTTGTGAACACTTGTGGATGAAGAATTGTAAATTTTTATCTTTTTTTTGGTGAGACTTCTTTGAGTGGTTTGGTAGTGGATGGTGGTGGAGCTTTGAAACAGGCCCACTACATGTATTGTAGACTATTGAAAGTGCATAATTAAAGCAAATACATGATGTGAAATCAATACATTCTTCTCATATGTACTCTTTGCAAGAATAAAATTTATGTATGTAAATGTAACTGTTTGATAAAGGCAATAGTACTACAATATTGAGAATTTGTAGGTAAAACAAAATAAATGTGAAAACATTCTTCATGCTCACTATTAACCCATTAAGGATTGGTTGACCATTATGTGGTCGATTTGGATCCTTTTGGGTTTGTAGAGAGAGCATGTCAATGAATTTGATGACGTGGCAAAGGGGATGGGTCTGGGGAATTGGAAAGTGAAGAGTTTAGGACAATAACTAGATCAATCTGAGGTGGAAAAAACCAAGACAATAGGGTTGAAATTACATCAAGATTTGCTAAAAATTCTTGCTTTACAATGCACCTTCACCAAAAATTTCAATACTAAATCCTGTATCATGCGCAACACTTCCATCTGTACAATTAGATCTTTGATAGGCACTTGCATTCAAAAGTTTTAAAATTGCTCCCAATTGGCCATACAAAGGATTCCCCTGTCCCCCCCCCCAATTCAACCACGGTCCTTAATGGGTTAACCCATAAATGGTGTCGAGGATGTTCTATGGTCGATCAATGATAAGAGAATATCTTGTGTAGGAAAGAAGTGCAACTATTCATCCTCCCAATTTTGTGTGAAAAGAGAAGATCATCTATAGTAGTTTATCTTCCAGTGAGTGTTGTTGCATTATTTTAATCCAACAATTCACACGGTGACAAAACATATGATTTTAAATTTTAAAATGAAAAAAAATAAATTTGAATTTGAATTTTTGGAAACTTAAATAAAAATAAAAATGACGTCTCAGTCTCTCTACCATGTCAGGCAGCTACTGTGGTGCAGTTTTCAGAGTGTAAAAACTCGCAACTCTCCATAAGTGTTAAAAAACATCTAATGAAAAGGAAGTTTCTCTGTCAAGATCTCATAGCATACTATTCCATAGCTATACACATCTATAGCTTTGGTAAATAGATTTGGTCTTTCATATACAATGTTATCCTTGACCGCTTGCAATATTTCCGAAGCTCTAAAGAATCTTGTTCCAACAACTCCAATCTAGCATTCAAAGCCTGCTACATAGTAATTGCAGTGTTTCTTGTTACTATCATTGGAAAAAATAGAACATAACACATTTGATGCTTTGAGGTCCATGTGAATAATATCAAGATTGTGCAACCAATCTACCCCTAAAGCAACAACATACATGATCTGAAAAGCCATCTCATTAAAAAATGGTCCACAATCAAGGCTAATTTTTGCCTTCATCTTGAGATCAATGACATTCCATAGATCTCATGTTTTCCTTGTCAAAACAAATGTAAACCTTCTATTAGGCAATAGTGTCCCATATTGAGTATTACAATTGAATTTAATATGTGGAGATTCTCCAAGATTCCCACATTTACAATCTCTTCACAACACCAGAACATTCCCTCTAGCCATTGCTTTTGCAAGTCATGCAAGAATGTATTCTTTTAAAAGACCTTCAACACCCACCTATACCTATGTTTAAGATCCCGAAAATTCAACCCTGGATCCTTCCAAGTGACGTGGGCATAGTAGAGTTCTACATGCCCACCTTCCGCAATCTTCTCCTCCACAATTAACTCACTAGAGTCAAGCATTCTACCATCAACAAATGTGTGTAAAAAACCACCGCAAGTAGAATGCTTATGCAAATACTTGAAGACTTTTGCGTTGTTCACTTCCTGCCACTTTGTCCTTGTGAGAGTCGGAGTGCTCCGTGAGTTGGCTCCAATGCACCTTGGACTGCTCAATTGCATCATCCACACTTGTATCATCTCCACTTTCATCTTTCTTCAAGTTGCTCATGTTTGCCAAAGAAAACCTCGCAAAAGAAGTGGTTACAAGCTCATTTATAGATGCTGAAATATACTTTGAGTCGCTTGATACATTTGCCAAGCAAGAAGGCTTGGACAAACTTTTCTGTTCCTCCAAGAGGCAAGTGGATTTGCTTGCCATTTCTAAGCTATCCATTTGTGCTAAGACTCACTCATTCTTCCTACATGCCATGCAACCGATTAGATGAGGTATTAGAGTTTCCTATAGAGATGTTGGCAAGGGACCAAGAACCTTCCACATGATTTACAAAAAGGACAAAAGCAAACCAATCAACTCCGCCAAATGTTTTTGAAACCATGCTATATCTACAAGTATGTGACACATCTAGAGCCAACACATTCTAAGTACATACTCACACAAGCAAAGATCCTACAGCGCATTGCATCACAACACAGGTTAAAAAGAACAAAATTGAATTAAATTCCCCAAAGAAGTTCAAGTTGAAAATGATTGCCAAATGAAAAAAAGTGCAATACCGGTATATTGTCAGCAATGGCAACGTTGGCAATGCAATTGTACCTTCAGGCAAATGCACTCTCCCCTCAAGTTGTCTCTGGATGTGTTGTGCAAATGGATGTTGCTAACGTTTGCCAAACATGGTCAAACGCTTAAAGCAATTGAGCCCTGCTACTCAACAACATGAGATGAGGCCAACCCTCGAAGTTGACATATTGTTGCAATACAGTCTGGTAATACAAATGGTAAGAAAAATATAGAAAAGCATATTCTGATACCCCAAAGCTTACTTGTTTAATTACCTAATTAAGTCTATGGGAGCAATGATTGGGTTTCAGGCTTTTAGCGGGGTGGAATCCCAAGCTACAATAGAACCACAAATTGACTTGTTCTCAGGTTGTTAGGACTCAGTAAATCATTTATTAAGCATTGATTGAAGTGCATTAATATTTAGTGTTATTAAAGAAGATACATTCTTGGCACCAGTACTTCTAAAATTCATTGATCATATTCTCTAGAAGAAAAACATATTCCTGTAAGGCCATTGATCATCACGCATTGGAAAGAAGATGAGAATCAAGTTGTACAAATAGAAAAATGATTGCATAAATTCACCTTGTTGACAACAAAGATCCAGAGGAAAATGTGCCAATGATTTTAAACACGTCACTTAAGTTTTTACCAGTTTTTACCTATTTTTTTGTTTTTTTGGCATACAATGAAACAATTTCATTCAAAATCAAATATGGAAAAAAAAATGAACACCACACATAACCCTCTAGATCCAACCCAACTAACCAATATTAGTGGGACACAAACCCACCCAACTAACCTTCAAACCTTTTCAAGAACAAAGATCCTTGAACTACCCATGATTGAGGGACTTACTAGTTTTGCAATTTGAGTTTCTACCTACAAAGGGGACAATTTACAATAGGCAAAATTCAATAGGCAAATCCAATTTCAATACATTGGCACTATTGAGAATGCAAAAATTGTCACATTCAATTACTCAAAGGCTTTAAATGAATTAAGGCTGATCCAAATATTTAGGATTGAGAGCCTTAGAACCCACCTTAAAAAAGCCAGTAAATGAAATTGATGCCAATGAAAAGAAACCAAAGTTGATTCCAACTTGGGCTTCTAGAATATTCTCAAGAGGTTCTAATAAATCAAGGGTGTCCATTCCTTCCAATGTAGCTCCACTAATGTTGGCAATGACATTAATAATAGTTGGTTGAGCACAAATAAATGCTTCAATTCATTATTGAATTAAAAATGTAAATGGAAGACATATGCCAAGGAAAAAAATTATCACACAATTGGAACATCTTGGGCTCAAAATATTTTCATCTCCTTACAAAGAAGGCTTTGACAATCAAATTAAAATCTATATATGTTCATATGCCTATATATGTTAATATGCTAAATTGTTTGAATTTGAGTTATTACATGCCACCAAGTCCTTCTTTATGGTAATTTCTTAATCAATTTTCCTCTGAAAACGCACTTGTTGTACAAATCTGAACATGGTAAGCTTGCAATGATGGTATTTTCTTTCTAGATGGAGCAAAATTAGGCGGACAAGAAATTCATCATAGACACATGGTGTACATTTTGTCATTGTACCTACCTGGATCAATTGCGAAACATCAGAGGGGAAATGAATACATAGAATGAAAGAGGTCGTAAACTCTAAACCCTAACAAAACTGAAAAAATCAAGCAATTGGTCCCACAATTGCTCATCAATTCTGGTCTTCCAACAAAAACGGCCACAACATGCTACAAAAAAACCAACAATCCAGCACAAAGTACTTGACCAGTTCACAAGTAACAACAAAACAAGAGAGACCTTCGACCAAACCCCTTCGACCAAACCAAAGAGTGAGCTGTTGTTCCTATTTTGTGAAACTTATGAACTCCAGCAAGAGAAAAAATGGTCAAAACTCACCGCATAGTTTTCCTAATTTGATCTTCCTCTCGTTGTTTCACTACAAAAAATTAGACTCAATCACAACGATGTCAAACATGCAGACAAGACTTGAGAGAAGAGACAGGTTGAATAAAGCCGCAGCCATCTCCTCCAATGTTCTTGTTGTCATGCATCTTCCCAACAGGAAGGCTATGCAAGGAAGGCCGTGCAACTTTGCCCTCCATGTCTATTGTAGTCTCTTATAAGATTCAGCAATAGTTGTCAAATAATTAATAAAAATTTATGATTTTTGACAATTATCATTATGATTTCCTAAAATTACAATATCTTTAGAAAACAATTAACTTCTATCAAAATTAAAAAGGAACTACAATACGTTGTCCATTCTTTTTCTTGAATTTTTGCATATTTTTGTTTATATCTTTGTAAATATAATATTATTAACCTCAATTTCATTGAGTTCATCATAGAAATAGTGTGGTTTATTAAAAGGTCAAGTTTTGGTTTGAATGAACAAGAAGGTATGTAGTCAAAAAAAGGCCTTAGAATTCTTTTATTCATTATTTTGATTTTGGACACCAAAGTGCTAAGGTGATAACCCTAAAACATTATTGAGGATGCAAAACATCCTTGAGAAGACTATATTCATTGTAGGATGGAATAAAAAATTCATCAATTTTTTTTGGAAGTTTGAGACCCTCGTTATCCTTATTTTAAATACAATCATCTTTTTTTGGAATATAAAAATAATAATAATGAAAAAACCACGTCTATTTAGGCTATTCAAAGTTGAACAACAACCATGGAATTGTCGTTTGAGCATTCAAGGATTATTATTGTAGCTTTGGCTATGAATATGAATGTGATGATACGGAGGATTATAACATTATAACAATAAGCATTCTATACCAATTTGAAGTTGATTGTTATAATACTCAACCACTTTGTTCCCTTAATCCCTAAGTGCCCAAGGCCCTTTTCTAGGAATTTGCTCTAAATTGAACAAAAAGCCTATCATTTTGATAAGTTGTATCAAATTTTTTGAATGGTGACCTTACAAATTCAAACTAGACATGTTAGAGATCACATAGGAAAAACACACACAACAATATCACTTATGGATTGAAAGTTTATAATATTTGATCATGAGGGTTCTAAAACTGTGAAAGTGATTGGAAGTCTTTCAATCCTCTTTTCACATGTCAAATCTAAAAATTTGGTCACCAAAGAAATATGAGGATAAAGGTCCTAACATGCATAACTCCAATCAATTTATGGCTTTTCAAAATTTATTGTACAATCTTTTCAAAAGAATTTCTAATGTGATTTTTTTTTCAAGGTCCAGTGTATTTGAGGCTCATTTTCAAGAGCCCTCAACACCATGGAAAATCAAGATTGCAATGGACCCCCTTGCACAAAATCTCAAATAGGAAAATCATAATCAATCTTTTTCAAAAAATTGGATTTCTGATAAGAAAACAAAATAATTCAATCCTCCAGGATTGATTTGTTCAAAACAGCATCAAGGATAATAATTTTGCAAAACTGGTCTCTGATGAACCGAGTGGTCACTGTCAAGAGCTACAATTATTATGGCTTGCAAAAATGATTGTGGACCTTTGAACTCTGAACAAAATGCCCCAAAATCAAATGTCATAAAACTGAGGTCAAACATTTCACAACAATTCTTTATGTCTTCTTCTGAAACCACTAAATCAAGTGACGTCACTAAACCCTAAACCAATTGATGAAGACCTCCTCCAAGACTATTCTACAGATTTGAAGATCAACGATTCAAACCAAACTGAAGTTTGTACCAGTAAGACTTTAATAAGATCTACAAACTCATGAATGATTGTATTCTCTAAGACTTCCGGTAGAAAGTTGAAACCTTACGAAGGTGTTTACTAATGCCATATTAGGGTAAGTGTTGTTTTTTGCATTTGAATTGCTTCTAATTCTTCAATTGAATGGTGTGACTTTTTAAAGTTGTACACGAAATATACTCAAGGTTCTAAATAAGAAGTTCTAAACTATGTACTTATTTATTTATTTATTTTTGGGGTCAGCTTCCTTGTGACAAGAGGTTTTCCATTTTAAGAAGTTGACAAAGAAAGAAATGATTGACGTTTGTGAGAATTAAGTTGACTCTCATCTGAACAATTGGTAAACTACACTTCTATTGTTGTTAGAAAACAATGATCTCTGCTGGGATCTCATTATGTTTATGCTTGTATTGAATGTTTATTGATAGCAAAGTCATGGTTCCTATTGGGAACCTTTAAAAGTGGGTAGATTTTTGTCTTAACTCTTTGTCTTTAGCTTAACACAAGCTATATATTACTATATTAGAGGCTAAAGTAAAAAATGATGTTTAATTGATATCCTGCAAGATTTTTTTCATTAATTTGAGTTGTCATTTAAATTATGTTCAATCAGCTTGACTCAAGCTAATGAGCCGACTATATCTGGAATAGGAGGATGCTGTTTATGCATCCTAAACTCTCTCTTGACCAATACTTCATAGTTTTTATAAGTTTCAACCAATACATTTTTTTTGAAGATTGAATTGATGTCGGTTCTAGTTAGATTAAACTCTAAGGGTGGTTAATTCTTCTACTTGGGAGCAAGCTCTTAACATTTACAATAGACTAATTGCATTTTGGTTTCATTGAAAATACATCTCGTGAAGCGTATCGCTATTAATACTTGTTCTTCACCATTCATCAATCAATGATAGTGACGCTTGTTTAATTTATCCATTGCATAACGCATTGAAAAGGAACCAATTTAGATTTGATAATAGCAAGAATATTAGTAGTATACCGCGAAGATTGTATAAACTAGCAATTGAACAAAATCTATAGAGGTATGTATTTCTTGCTTCATTGGTAATTCATTTGAAAAGTACTTCATCAATCATCTTACAATTTAGCTGGGTTTGAGTTGATCATGTTGCTGATAATCACCATTGGTATCTTGAAATCCAACAATTCTTGAATCCAAGCACAACCCTAACTGATGGAATCTAGGCAAACCACCAAAGCAAGCGTATTTTTTGGAGAAAGCACTGGCTAACAATGGCAGAAAATGGTTGCCACAAGCCCTAGTATTCCTTATTGGGGTCCTCTTTAACAATCCATGTCTCTACATATGAACATATCCACTTTCGACTTGTCACTTTGTCTTTCTTGAAACACAGGTTTTACATTCTATGTCGGGTTCTATGTTTGGTGTACTTTTAGGATTTACATCTTGATTTCAATCATGAAGCACCTTTGAGCTACTTTTGTTGTACACCTTCCACCTAGAAAACAAAAGATAATCAACCTTTCTCGTCAAATTTATAATTAAAAAACGTCGCTAAAATATGGCATTGTATTGTTTTGTGTACTCCTCTTTGCATCAGATGCATGTAGTTGGAATTATTTTGAATCCATTGTGCAAATTTCCAAGCCCATGCACCCTAATGCAAGAATCTAAGGGCCATTCAACACTATTAAGATGGTTGCAAACAAAGGCTCTCTACCTGTCAAGCCTTGTGGATTGAAATTCATGGATGGAAAGACGGTGATCTTGGTCTCTCATGATCTCTCTCTATTTGGTGAGACTTCTTGGCCTCAATTTTATTGTGAATTGAAACATCATGTTTCTTGTGCACAAGTTATCTAGTAGACCTTGTAAGCATATAATGTACTAAGTTTAATTGAACATTAGATATAATCTGCGAGTTTGGATTAGGGTACATATGTTGTGGTTTGTAATCCGTCATTAAGACCCTCTTCATGGAGTTTGTAATTGTAATGCATGTAGGAGGACTGTTGTTGTTGTTGATGGAGCTTGGAAATATTTTGCAAAGGAGTGGAGCCTATGTAATTTAGATAACAACAAATAAGAAGAAAACCACATCTTATTCAATGATCCTCTCATTGGAGAAAAATTTGTTCAACCATGGAATACAAGTGATTTTCCACTTATGCCCTTTTGCTTCCACATGTGATTTTCCACTTCTTGTGGTTAAGTAAGATGTCCAAGTTCAGTGTAAAGCTCTTTCTATTTGTTCAAATAATGGATGCAAGAGGAATCAAGACTATTGCGACATTGATGACGTCAGACCTCATAAAGTTATAATCGTTATATTGAGATTTTTCTCATTTTAATCCTCAAATTGAGGATAAATCGCTTTATCTCTTTACTAGTATTTTTTTATAAATAGGTAACAACACCAACTTTTAAAATTTCATTATAGAATCACTATTTTAGCATTATTTATTTTTGGTTTCAATTACTATTTTTTTTTAATGAATTTTTCAATAACTAACATTTTGTCTCAAAAATCTGCAAAAAGTCTCAATATAACGGAAATGGCCTTTTGTTATATTCAATACTGTTATAGCAAAATGAATTGATGCAATTCATAATGATGGAGTACAAAACATGTTGATAAAGACATTGTGGTGGATACATGAGCTATAGGGGCACTATTTTGCAATGAAAAATGTGAAACACCTTTCAAAACTAGCAAGGATTATAATTGATTCTCATGCTACTACCGAGTACTAGCAAACATGCACCAAATATCACTTAAGGTTTGTACAACATGACTTTGGAAACAATGTTTAGGCTTCAATAGGAAAATAGTTACCACCATGTGCTTGTCAATTCTTTTAAGATGATGTGCATATTTTTGTAAGGATCCAGTTCTCTCATAGCTGCAAGACTTTTAATTGAGAAGAATGCTTCAATCTTAGAGTGCATTAGTGGGTGTTTGATATTGACATCCATTGTGATAATATCATGTCTTCATCTTTTGTCGCCGCATCACATTTTTTATTCAAGCTATTTGATGGAGCTTGCAAATTCTTTTGGTGATTGCACTTACAAAACTAATATTGAGCTATGTCCATCTTCTGTGTTTATGTTGCTAGCATATAGAATACTTTGGATATGAAAGCATTTAAGTTGTATAGACAATCTATGAAAGTCTTGTGAACTAAAAATTCCATATCTTGCAACATGCTATTGCTTTCAAATTTGCCTTGCTTAAGAATACAAAGTGCACTTGGGCAATAGCCAACAATTGATGCAAGCTACTAAGGATGCTAATGCAAGATTTTCTATGAGGCAACATGTTCATCATATGCTCGAAATTCATGATGATGATGTTGTTTTTGTGATGATAAATTATAGTATGTCCTCAATAATTGTGTGCTACCCATATAAAATGTCTAACCAAAGTACCTTATCAAATAGTGTACAAGTGATATCACCTACAAATCAATGTGAAAAATTTATGTAGATTATTTTTTCAAACAATGTTACCATTATCAATAAATGGTAACAAGTAGCCAAATATTTGCTCTAATATTTCTAGAGATTTAAAGTAGGCTCCTATGTTGATTTGTTGGGATGATTTGTACATAGGTGTCTTATGTGGCAAAAGACAAGACATATTTTTTAGGGCTTTTGTTGAGGGGGTGAACTTAGTCAAGCAGATTAATTTTGTTTAAGAGAAGACAATGTTCACTATGCATGCTTTGCTAGTAGGAAGTGATTGGGTTGCTCCTTCTTATGAGTTGAGGCTTTGCAACTTTGTAAAGAATAATAGTTTGGAAAGCAAAGTACACTTTGTGAACAAATCATTGGACATTGTTTCTTATTTAACGGCCTCTAATGTACTTGTGCAAAATTCTCAGGTAATTTGTGTGTCCATCTTGTTGCAAGGCATTGGCAATGTCATTATGTCATTATGCCACTATAAACTTTAATTTTTGTATTTACTATTTTGTACTAAAGCAACATGGTATTTAAGGTATAGATACATAAAGCTTGCTTAATTGTCATCATGCAAACAAACATTTTGAATGTTTGTTGTGAACATGCTACAAGGTCGAGGTGAATGTTTTGGACAATTCACAATTGAGGCCATGCCTTTCCTATTGCCAATATTGGTGAGTTTAAATCATGAAGATGCTCTTAGAGCACATGGTCGCCAACATCTTTTGACTATGGTATAACTTGTTGATTTCTGTATAACTATATTTATAATATTATGGTTTAGATTATTTTAACTAGGAGCTACCATTCTTTATATTGTGGGTTAAGCATTGCTTTTTTAATTCAAGATTGAGATTATGAATTTACCGCTTGTGTGTCTCATACTTGATATAGGACATTGCAATTGGAGGGACATTGGAGATTGTTGTAAATGGAAGTACTAGGAGATTGCATCCTACAGGAAAGGAAGAAGTGCATGTATTAGCACAAAATATTAGGGATTTGACTCTTAGTAAGTCAATGAGGATCAAGATGGGTGGCAAAGGATATAATAGAGTGAAACAATAGTTTACGGAGTGTCATTTGTGCAAGAGACATGGCCTTGTATTGCAAACCAATTGTCAAAATGTCTTGTCTAACGCCATGGCACTTAGATGAAGGTTAGTCATGCCTATAAACTTGCTCAATTTTTGATATAATTTTCTACACTTGTAGTCTTTGACAAGGCTTGTTTGCCATCAAAAGAAAAAAAATGATGAAATCAACTCATTATTATGAAGTAATTTTGTCCTTGATTTTTGGTCCTTTGAATCACACAAATATAACAAATTTGATGATCCTAGAAGAATTAATTAGAGGCAAGAGCAAGGAAAACATTTACATACTATCTTAAGTATCTAAATTGTTCTTTAAAATCAAGCATTTTAGAATTTTGGAATTGAGGTAAGAGTCTGGGTTTTTATATTTTTTGACAGAAGTGAAAATTTGATTTAATTGCAAATCAAATACAATTGTCAAGCGGAAACCCACTAAATAGAAAGGGCACCAAACAACTCAATTGTTTTCCTTCTATTTTTCCTAAACCTATTGAATTGCAAAGTTATGCTTAAACAAATAAACTAGGATGAAGCCTATTGAAAGTCCAAAGCTTTGTATATCTTCTTTGACCTCAACATGGATAGAGAACATCCTATTGGCATCAAATTTTACTCAATTATGTTTTGTGTTTTTGAAAGATTTCTTGAGTTTTCAATTGTTTGTTTTAACTTTAATGTAATAATTATTTCAGAAAATTAAATTTCTGCACGAATTCTTAAAAAATGTAAATGAAAAATGAAATCAAATGTAAATTTTTTTTACCTTAATTGGTTAGAACACCTTTAATTGAAAGCCACAAGGATCCATGTCCCCATTAGATTCCTATTTGATAACATGAGAATACAACCTCATGATAGAAAGAAAATCCCTTGCTACTTTCATGACATGGAGTGTGATTTTTCAAAACAAGGCTCTACTTTCAAGTTACATTACATAGCCCTCACAAGTCAAAACCATAACTAACTTTGAGTAATAATAGGAATGAGTACTAGTTTTGAAAGAGCCAAAATGAACATAAAGTCAATTATGTGGAATTAATGACTTGCTACAATAAATAATGAAAACTAGTCAAATAAAATATCAAAGTCTGATCGTCATCCAAACTTCATCCAAACATCAACCCCTAATCTGTACTGGTACAAGTGAGGTCATGTCAATAGCAGCTCTGAAGACTTGAGTGAGAACAGCAGTTTCATGTAGGTTTACGTTAGCCGGCTGTTCCAGTCGATCCTTTTCATCTGACGTTTCGAGTTTCAATCCTTTGTTTTACAGCTGCATGTCATGTCTTGAAATGTCTTGAACCCGTAGTGATAGTTCCATCTCATCCTTGGGGTGTGGAATGCAAATCAACAATTGCAAAGAGTCGGCCAAATTGACGACAGCAATTGAAGACAAACACAGCAAGCTATTCTGCTTCAGTACGTCCTCAGAGCTTGCATGAGGAGAGCAGCAATGTTTTGCAGCATGTGCTAAAGAATTTGTTGCATTTTGGGTGATTCTCGCTTGTTACGCATTCGATTTCATCATGTGTTGAATGTTCAGCACTTTCGAATGCTGTGCAGGCCAGTGATCGAATTGGTGTTGTGCTGTGTGGTGCAAGGTCCGAGCCTGAAGCCCCGAGAGTGACAAACCGAGAGGTTTGAGTTTAATTTAAGACTCTGCTTTATCAACAATCCTTTGATTTCTTCTTCTTGTTTGGGTTCAGCTGCTTGTGATGAGATTCAAGAATCGGTAGGAGATTGTTACGCACTTAAGAATTTCAAGAATTTGGCCCTAATCTTGGCATCTGACCATTGTGTAGGGTCGATGGACATGGACGCTTCCATATGGAGTGAGCTCCCGTTTGAAATGGTGGAACATGTGTTGTCTTTCTTGCTTTTGCCCGATGTGTGCCGAAACCGTACTGTGTGCAAGAAATGGAACCAGCTTATCCTTGGTGACAAGTTTGCTGCTCTGCATGGACAACACGCGAGGCGACGTCGAGGTCCATCTTTCATTGCCATGTATATGAGGAGTCGAGGTGCTGCGATCCTTGAAGAAGGGGTTTGGTGCTGCCTCGACTTGAGCGCCAGACGGTGGTGCGAGTACACTCATTGTAATTTGTGAAACTTTTCGTTGATTTTGTCATGTGTTTTGGATGCAAATGTTATGCGTTGTTCCTTCGATTTTGAGATATTCACGAAACAAAGCGTCTTCTCATGGTCTGGAAACCAAGGTTTCTTTTTGTAAATGCATTTTTGGCACACAATTTAAGGTTGAAGCTGGTTATGCAGCTGGTTTAGGGTTTTGCCACATAACATCATGTTTGATCTAATTTCATCCAGGTACACATTCAATGAAGATGATCGTAACAGTGTTCCATTTGTTTCTGGTGTTCAATCCATGGATGGGGGTTTGGTGTGCCGTTTGCGGCTGTCACATGCTCAGCCCTCTTCTCAACACCATTCCATCATTGTCCACAACGTGAAAGGCTTGAAAAAGGTAACCCTGCCAGAAATTGCGCGCCATTTGAACTCCCCAGATGATCCCAAACTGCTTATGGTCGCAGACAGCACGTCCTTCAAGATTTTCCTCATCAACCACAACTTCGACACTGGTATGGATATTCTGGACGATCCTCTTCTGACGTCGGAGGAACGGTTGAAGATTCAGTATGACCCCTTGATCCATGTGTATGATTCTGCCACTTGTGCATGGAAAAGCATCGTCAACACATCTTGGATTGAGCATGGTGGACTTGGGTACATCAGGAGCATCGTCATGTACCAAGGTTTTTTGTACGTTTTATTTCTAGGGTACGAATCTGAAGCACATGAAGCCTTCTGGAGGCTGCTGAGATACAATCTCACAGTGGAGTCATGGGAAAATGTGGATGTGTGCACCTTTAGCTTCATAACTGCTTCGCTGGTTATCAGCAACGACTGCTTGTTTCTGGTGCTATGGTGCAGCGAGGAATGTTTGGATTACGGCATGTCTGAAGAGTGTTTTTTTGAAGTACGAGAGATAAGAACCCGTGATATGACGCAAGAGACGGTGCTGAAGCTATCAGCAGGAGAAGTGATGGTGAGTTTTGACATCAAAACTGGGTCCCCATTTGGTATTAGACCGCTCAGGAGGAGCTTGCACTTGCTTGGCATTAGAGTCATTGGGTTCGAAAGCTCTCTGTTCTTCATGTCACAGGCATCTGGGAAGTCGAAATTATATGACTTGGTGACTCGTTCCTGGGATCATGACTTGCCTTCGAATCCTTTGGGGCCAGTGCATGACGAGGATATGAGTTCATGGATTGGGAAGCACATGAATCTTCTTCTGCCTTGGAACACAGATTGGTGACTGCAAGGTGACTGGATGGCGTGCCAAAGCTGTGCAGAAGCTCCGATGAAAAGTTGAAATACAGTGATGAAGAGCGTGTAGGTGTTGCAGTTTCGAGTAAGTAAACATGCTATAAATGATTGTCCTAATGATTGGAAATTATCTACAATGATTGTAAATGACTCATTGTAGACTCTTTTCAATCATTGTGGAGAGCGATTAGGATTTGTTTTCCTACTAGTAATATAGATGTGGATATGTGGATATAAAAATAGAAACGCATTATCTCATGTCTTTTGAATACTTGAATTGAACATCTATTATGTTGTTCTTGAAATTGAATAAGGGACTCATCCTTGGAAAACAATAAATTGGACAAGGGCCTCTCAATTTGAGTGCATAGGGCAAGTCATCACTATGCAGTCAAATGACCCCATATATTATTTTTTTTATTCATTTGTCCACCCAGGGTTTTTTTTATACTTCCTCAACCTTCAAAGGGTCCAATTAAAAAATAAAGACATCTAATTGTAATCCATTTCTGTCGCCCCAATAATTTCTTGCTAGAAATATACTAACTATATTTATAAGAGCCTAGGATTACTTATATTTAATCATTATTTATCACTTTGAACTTTCTTAGTTTAGGATTATGGTCTCCAAAAAATGCATAAGAAGAGATTTTAGAATATATTTTTAACCTTGTAAAGATGTTGTGGATCAAAGTGGTCTAGTGGATGACAAAAAATCCTTCTATGTAAAATACAAGAGTATATTTTCATCCTTAGAATTTTATATGAAAAGTAGAACTCTTGCATCATAGTTTGACCTCTAATGAGTTTGTTTTTTCTTTCTGAGTAAATGATTTGTATTCTTCTAAAAATGATGATTTCCATGGTGACCAATCTATTCTTATAGGGTTAACTTCCAATACAATCCATCCAAAATAAGGCAATTTAATGGTAGGTACAATATTCAATTGCTTATTTGGACTTAATTAGGTGCAATAACTTTAGTTTACATCCAAGATGACTAATTATTGTTCGTTATACATTCTGTTGAAGAAGAATAATGACCAAACTGAAAATTATCTTATTAGTATAAAAAGTTTGTTCTAAGGGAGATGGTCAAGTAGGGAATTTACGCTAATAGGTACTATATATAAAATAAAAATATTTCAACTTAAATTCAATAACCCAACTTGGAATTCTATAGTCCAAAACATTACTACAATGGCATTGCACTCATAATACAACCAAGCACACAGACATATGTTTGTGTACCAACCAAACACTATCACATATAAAAATATATTTTGTGATAATTTTGATTTGGTGACAAATCACCATTACAAATTATAATTTCATTTATAACATCACCATTTATCTCAATTTCTCACAACTAGCATTCAGATTCTCTCTAACTTAGAACACACCATTCTTATCATTCCATAATTCCAATTAGGATTCAAAATATCTTTACAACTTCAATTGACAATAGATCACCTTCTGTACTCTCATTCACAACTTTATAATCTTTCTATTAACCCATAAACCTTCCAACTTCTAGCACATTCTCCAACTTAGACACATACATCATTTTCTCCACTCTTAAACAAATTACAAACTTCCACTTAACACACACTTCAATTTGATTACACCCTTGTGTAAGGCATGAACTCTACATCTTCCTCTCTTTCCAACTAGGACATACAAAAAACTCATCACTCAATTACACAAACACACCAAGCAACCAATTTGGAACACACAAATAATAAAAATACACAGCACAAACTGGCTGGGACACAACTGGCACTCCATCAGACGGTCAAGAAAAATGAGAGAGAAACCACACCTAATAGGAACCACAAGGTAGCGGTTACCAAAAGGGGAAGGAGGACAACCTAACCACCTACAACTACCAACTAGGAAATTAATTGACAATTGAATACAACTACACAACATTCATTATTTCCTTATCCCATTAGATACCAATCAAAAGAGCAAATTGGACAACCAAAAAGACTCAAATTTGGATCAAAAGAGCTCTCCCAAATGGCCCACTTGGACTAAAATTTAACCAACAAACTGTCAAAATACTATAGAATGCTCAAAAATTCAACCCAAAAATTGCAAAATTAACAGTTCAACTAGGAGATTTACACATTCCTACCCCACTTGACCCCATACATAACTTTGTATAACCAAATAATAGTCTATCCTATATTAAAAAGATCTTAATGCTTTTGTCAGATGCTTCGAAGGAACTCATCACTTGATTCAAGAATTGGGATTGGTTTAGGAGCCACACATTAAAACCATTTGGTCCTTGTATGGGTCTTTTTTTCAAAATTACGAAAAAGACCACAACGTCATTGGTTAACAATGCTATTTGTAATACCTTCTAAAAAGTAGATATCTTCTGTTTTGATTTGAAAAAATATCTTTCAAAATTTGACCTTTTTAGACCTTTCTTTTAAAATTAACCTATTAAATTTTTTTTATTAAATTTTGATGAGTACACCTAATTTTAATTTCAAAAAATAAAGATTTAGTAAATTATTTTGTGTATTTTTCATTATATTATATAATAATTAATTAAAAATATTGGTGATTAATTTTAAATTTTTTATTGTACAAATATTTAAAAAACATCAATGTGCACATCTCGCTTTTAGAAAAACACTACATTACCAAGGAAATTTTTACACCATAGATGGTTCAATATCAAAGTGTTGCCTTTCCAAATTTTATTAAATAGATATTTCTCATTTGTATTTATATTTTACTAATTGACCCTTGTATTGTAACTACTTCTACATCTTTGAGTATAAGCGTGCAATTGATTTGCCAAAAATAATTTATATTTTAGAAAATTTTGTTATACAAATTTAAATTAGTGGCTCCTTTACATTGAATAATCTGTAGAGTAAAATTTTCCCATGGTAATGTAATGTCAATTTTAATATAATGTCATATGCATTGATGCACAGTAATGGTTTAAAAACTTCTATACAATAAATCTAAAAAAATTCCTCACCAATATTTTTCAAACAATTATTACATAATATAATGAATTATACACAAATTAAACAATGTATTGAAATGAAATTCTTATCTTTCAAAATTGAAATATGGTATGTTGATAAAGATTGCATAAAATAATACTCCAAAAATTTAATAGGTTAGTTTTGAAAGATAGACCTGAAAAGGTCAAAATTTGAAAGATAATCCTATTCCAAACTGCACTTTTTGAGCTTTTCAACTTTTGGGGTGGAGCTTTCATGCAACTCATTCACTTAACGGAGTTGGTTTGTCATCAAGACGCCAATATGAACATTTTCAGTTTTTTTGCATAGAGTGTGCTCTACTAATTTGCAAACTTTGGGGTGGACATCGGATTCTCCTTTCTTTCTTCCAAGTCTTGAAACATTTGTGAGTACAATAGAAGCTAAGGTAGAAACACCAACAGTCAATCATTTAAGCGATTTAGAAGTAGATGGTGAGGAGTATGAGGTGGTGGAAATTTTTTCACATGTAGGGAGATACGAAATGTGGGGATAGCCAAATTTTTAGCATTTTATTCCCAAAACTGAAATTACTTTGAATTTTGAGAGCCAAAAAATGCACTTGTCTGGTAGCTAATGTCTAGAGTCTTCCAATTCCAGTTGTTCAAGAACTATTGAAACTATTGGAGCAGACATTTACCACTAAGAGTTGCTTGCAACCATAAGCTTATTTACCTTTTATTTTTTGTTTAACCCCTAAAGGACCAAAGTGTTTTTTTTGGCAACATAGTAATTTTGGGCAGCTCACTACGAATGGAATTTATATTTTTTTTCTTTGAAATTTTCATACAACACATGCCCAAGGAGTAGCTTTAAGGCCCAATAATTTTCATAACTTTTGACTACATGGTTAAAAAGTTATTGCATGATATGTCATTTTCAGTCCTTGGCGGGCAGTGCGGGGCAGCAAAAAAATTCTTTAAAAATCACTTTTTAAGAAAATAAAAATTTGAAATTGGTTCTTTAGACTTATATGTACACAGGAAGCTTTTAATCATTCCATTTAGATCTATGAGTCAAAAGTTATGAGGATTCTTAGTTTAAGGGTAGTTATGGAATCTCAACTCTAAAATAAACTTTGAAGTCCTTTATTTAACTCAATTTTCAATGTTTTTGAAAAAAAATAAAAACATTGAGTGTAGATTTTTTATTACAACATTACAACCGTTGGGATTGGCATTTTTCAATTCCATAAATAAATTCTTCACAATTTAGTGTTTTGAATCATTCTCTACCTCTTCCTACTTACTATTTTTTTTCTATATGTTGTACAATTCCAAATGATCTGAAATTTTTCAAGCATGTAGCCAACTTGACTTCAAGAATAAATCCAAAGGGTAACCACCATTTTGGACATTTTTTCATACAAATGTGACCTTGTGAAGGGCAGCTGCCCATTTTTTTGCAGGGACAAAAAAAGGATTTTTGTCAATTCAAACACTATTATCTTGCAATCCACATGGTGAAAAATTCTGAAATTTTTTCCACATCTTCTTAAGCAAGTTTACTACAAGATCCTATGGTTACAAGTGTCCAAACTTATTTTTTTTCTAAAATTTGGCACTAGTATTAGAAATGGCAGTTTTGAAGCGTTTTTGGTGAAAACATAGTCAAAAACATTTAGGGGTTAAGTTCTTGTTAGCTTTGTTAGATTTGTTTAAGTTCTTGTTAGCTTTATTAGGTTTGTTTAAGTTTTTGTTAGCTTTCTTAGGTTTGTTTTTATTAGCTCTATTAGGTTTTTGTTCTTATTCATTATTTTTAAATATTCATTGTTCTTTATTGTACTGCTGTAGAAGTCCTTTCCATCTCTCTATGTATTTTTCAAAGCTCTGAATTTGGAATGATATGCAATTGTTTCTGCCATTAGATTAGATTGTGGGTCACGGTACCCCATACAACTCCACTTGTCTATATTTCATATATGTACCTGTTTGCCTTTATAAATTGGGTTGATCCAAAGAGTGTACTTGGACTAATTGATGTACAACATGCTAAGATAGGTGAAGTTGGAAGAGGGTTAGATCACACAAAGACTTATTACATGATGGTATATTTTTCCACAATACCATATACATTGCAAAGAAAAAAAAAATGGCGTCTTTGATTTATTAGAACCTGTTCTTTTGCCTACTTTTGATGATCCAACTTGGCCTATTCCGTATATGGCAAGTAGTGAGGCCTTTCGTGCAAAGTTAAAACTTGATTTTTAGACTTCCATAAAGCCAACCACTGGTAGCAAATCCACACAGTCATTTGCAGTGGTTTATGCCAATTGGCATTATGGTGGACTTATTTGCAGTAGGATCTGTCTATATGCACAAAACTCCAACAATTTTTGTCTAGCAAAGCCTATCTAAACTGTTGATTGAATCTTTAATGGATAGTGGATGGAATGAAAAAGTTACAATAGTTCTAGATGTGATTCATTGCATTGTTGACCAAAAATCCTTAAGTTTCAGATATCACAATCATTGTAGTGTCCATTCTTTATGCAAATTTCCAATTCAATAGGCAGCAGAACATGGATGGATCTAATTGGGAGTACATAGACCAATGTGAAGATATTAGTACAGTAGAAATACATTAGCAGATGGACGACTGGAAGGAGATCATTGAAGTGGGTCAAATTTGAAATATATCTTCTATCAAATAGGAGATATTAATAGCTATGGGATTAGAGGCTCCAAAAAGCTTTACACTTTTAATCATAGAAGATAGTGTTTCAAAAGTGAAGGTAAACATTAGCTTGCCCCTCTTGTCTTTTCTTAAAGACATTTTATTTCTTCATTATCTATTTTCTAATTGAATGCAATGCCTTGTTGTATAGATCAACCCAAGGAATGAAGAAAAAATGACTACAACAAAAGTAGTATTTCCGAAGATGCTACAAATCATTGACAACAATTAAGGTAGGATAACTCACTAACATCAAACTACCTCCCCACCAATCATTGTTTGAACTTCTACATTAGGGACCCACTTTGATCCAACTCTTGTGCACTTAACTCCCCACAAAGCATGATGAGTTGATGCACTAGAATTTAGTGATGCTTCTTGTCTTCTTTGAATTATATCTTCATCTGCTAAATCACTTGGTATTGGGATGGTAGCTTCTTTCTTTTTGTTGAAGAATCAATGTTGGATAATTTGAAACTAATGTTGATAGGTTTGAACCAAAGGGCTAAATTTTGACTTTCCACCATCATACTGAGTATGTTTTTCGAAAGCAACTTTAGCAGCATGATGGGAGTTTTCCATGCCTTGGCATGACCAGATGGACAAATTCTCATACTAGTGCACAAGCCATGGGGCATGTCTAATGAACACATGCTACAACAAACAAAATAATCTTAGTTTATTTGTTCAATTTATAAGGCTCAAGCAACTTCACATGTAGTGGTTTTCTTAACATTGTGGTTTTTTGATATTGTTAGGTGGTTGTTAATGGAAAAAGATCTCTGATCAAGGCTAAACTACAGACTGTCCATTGTAAAGTTGGACAGTAAGCGAACTCACTAGTTAGAAGAATTTTCAAATAGATTAGGATTCCTATTAGCTAGCTAATATAGGATTACATGTACTGATAACTAATAATAATTTTCAAATTGTTAACATGTGGAGTAATTGTTAACAATGGAGTAACCAATTTTGTATTTGTAGCATAGGCTTAGGATAGTGGTAGAACTCATCAGGTAGTGGCTAACACAATGTTCACTAAAAAATTCAATGAAATTCTTCCCAAATCTCTGAACTAATGTTAGAAATGTTGTTTTTTTCCTTCACTTAAAATTAAGCCGTGAAAATATGGCAATAGTGTATGTAAATCTTTCCAAGTTTGTAGCCTTCCTCGTAGATTCTTCCTGTTGTTGTTTCAATTTTTCACCGCATTTATAATGTCAACGTAGAGTGCTTCCTGAGAACCTCCAATACTTTATTTGGTTTGAGCAATTTCTTTTAGTTGGTGCCACTAAGTGATGGTTTATTTGGAATGTTGATGCTTTTTCCATTGAGTTCTTTATCTTTTAGTATTTTGATGTTCCCCCATGGGCATCAGTGCTGGACAATACTCGTTGCATTTCAAAAATTACTTGTGCTTGAAGAGTTGTATTTCTTTATGTTCAAATAAATATAAAATGCATGTGAAGCACCTTTTTGCAGATCCTATTCAGAGCATGGTATATATAGATGTGAATTTGTTGCAACAGAATAGGTAGGATAGGAAGTCACCAATCTGTCAATGCGAATCCGCTCACAAATTCAGATGTTATTGAACATGAAAATAGTCTTCTTGTCCAAGTAGAAGGTCGCTTGGACATAGACTTTTGGTTTGCCTCAATCCAATTGTTGTTTGTTCCGTCCTCTCCTACATACAATAAATACAACAATATTTACTTTTGGTACGATACTTCAAATTGTACATGCATTTTATTGTCTTCATGTCTCTAGCCATGTGCCATTCTACTCAAAATTGTCCTACTCTAGGTACAACCAACATTTGTCCGAATTCTTAAGCTTTGATTAATTTCGAAAGTTTTATTTGGTCAAAGATCCACTTTAGCATGGCATGGGATTTCTTTTCAACTTGGAAGCAACCAATAGGCCAAATCTCACATTCCAATTGTGCACTAAAATATTTTGCACTTTTTTTTTTTGTAATTATCAGATTCAAAGTTCCATTCATTAGAGCCCGGGGATATTATTTAGAGTGTCCATTAGACACTTCATGTGTTAAGATTTTAGCCCCCCTATATTATGTCCTAAAAATTAAATAATAAAAAAAACAAAAAAAATATGAGTAGATTTTTCTACTTTGACATTTGTTATTTATAATTAATTACAAATTTCTGAAGTTAAGAAATACATTGTAGAACTGAAAATAACTTTCACACCCCTATTTTATATAAGAAAAAATTGTCTAAAACATGAACAAAAAATTGATAGAAATAACTCTCTTCTGGAAGTTCATTTTTCTTGAATAATGCTGCAATGGTCATCTAAATGCATTTTCTATAAATATTTGAGTTGAAAAACATGTCATTTCAATTCATTTTTCAATCAATTCTAAAAATCATTTCATATGTTGTTTGAGCTGGGAATTTTCAGCAATAGAAATCTATAGTTGTTATTAAATAAAGCTCAAAATTATAGGTTGAAATTATAGTTTATTAAAAAATAAATAGAGGGCCAAAAAATCACTTAACCCCTAAATGTCTAAGGCCTGTTTGGAGCTTCTTGAAATTTGCTCTAAATTGAACAAAAAATGAAACATTTTCATAAGTTGTACCAATTTCTTTAGAATTTTAACCATACAAATTCAAACTAGACATGTTAGAGATTACATAGGAAAAGAAAACATAACAATATCACTTATAGATTGAAAGATTATAATGTTTGATTATGAGGATGTTAAAACTATGAAAAATTTTCAATTCTCTTTTTGCATGTCAACTCTAAAAAGTTGGTCACTAAAAAAATATGAGGTTATAGGGCCTAGTATGCACAACCCCAGTCAGTTTATGGTTTAAGAAAATCTATTCTACAACTTTTTTAAATGAATTTCTAATAGGATTTTTTCCCCAAGATCTAGTGTATTTGAGGCTCATTTCCAAGAGCCCTCAACACTATGGGAAGTCAAGATTGCAATGGGTATCCGTGCACAAAATCTTGAATAGAAAAATCATAATTCTTCATTTTTAAGATTAGCTTTTTGATCCTAAAACTAGACTTCCAAAAGAGTTCTCCGAAAATATAAACTACTAAAAATAGCAATTTGGCTGGATTTTACTTAACTTCAAAGTTTTTGAAACACTAGAATTTGGTGCCTCGGGTAGTTAGGGGTTAAACACACGTGGTTTGTTATAGGGTTTAGAGTACTTGTTTCCAAAGTTTGAATGGAGTACTGTGAACTACTACTAGCTATGTGTTCTCAAATTTATAAATTTTACAACCTAATGAGTCTCCCATTGGTAGTGTGAAGATTCATGAGCCTCTAGTAATCAAGCATATAGATCAGTTTTTAATACTGAAAAATGTCCCCAAGAAGAGTGGCACAAGATTATTTTTGTGAGTTCTATCCAAAGATGGAAGTGGTTACTTCGGCACAATGTTCAGAAATTAGCTAGTAAAATTCAAAAGAAATCCCAAATACTACTTTGGCAACTACTATCCAAAGGAACTATAAAAAACAATTGTAAGAGAATAATGTAATCACAAGAGTAGCTTCTTAGGTATATTTGTCAACTTGTTTCAAGAACATGAAATTCTCAAATTCTCCCATTTTTATGGAAAAAAACTCAAATAAACTATCCTCTGCACACCTAAAAATAGACGTCTATCCAATTAGAAAGTCATTTAGGACTAAACAATTAAGCTGTGCAATTTGAACGCCAGAGCTACATCAAAATTAAGGAATTTAAAAAAGAAAAGATGATCATCCTTTGTGAACCTCCATTTTGTCACCTGGGACTCACCGTTCTTTTTTTTTTTTTTTTAAATTTTTGCAAAATTAAGTATAGAAAAAAATCCAAAAAAAATCCAAAAGAGTGTAAAACAGAAATAGATATGTGACATAACAATATAGTATTTTATCATATTTTGCATATTTTTACACAATTTGGTCAAAATCCCACATGTAAATAGGTTAGAAACCACCAAAACATACAATCTACCTACCTTAAGTAGAATACTCAAAATAGCCCAATCTATCCTACTTGTGACAAAGATAGGCTAGATTTGTCTGAGAGAACTTGGTATAAATCCTAGAGTCCAGTTCCATGAGTAGGTTTCAAGTTTCCATTTGATTCCTATTTTTTTGTAGAAACCCCAATTGTTAGCATGTAGGTTGGAAAAAATGCACAACGAGCCAAAGAAGGGTATCTACGACCAAAGGATGGTGTTTTAAGGTTAAAATCACACCAGAAACTCAACAGTGAAATCACTTTGCCAAGATTCCTCTCTTCGTGAAAGATTATCTAGAACTTGATTATTAAAAGAGATAGCGGGACTTTATTTGCCTTCAACAATCGTGTAGAGTCCAGAGATGGAATTGCTCATCTTTTGTAGAATTCCATGGGAGGTTCTATAAAAAGTTCCGTAATTTTTTGGATTGTAAAATTATTTTTTCTGGACGGTCAACCGCGGAAATCTATGAAGGAAAATTCTTAGAAATTATCTAGGTTGCAGTAAAATCTTACTAAAAATTAGAATAAACTTTTTTATATTAATAAATCGCTCCAATAAGTTTCAAGACATTATGATAGTCAAAAGTGCCCGAATTGGCAAGATCCTCTAAGTACTAGCAAAATAAAAGTTACGGTGAAGTTTGACTAGCGTTTCGAGGGCATACAAAATTGGAATGAGGTCAAAGTTAGGTCTTTTTCAACTCCCTCATACCTATTAAAGAGCCTATACTAGTTATTTTTTTTTATAAAAAAGACAAACTCCAAAAGTTATTTTTTTAACCCTTTTTGGCGTTAAGTTGCCGCTAGGTTTTGTTGAGTTTTTAGCAAAGGAAAAGGGGAAGAAGGATTCCTTGACTAAAAATGGCCTTTTGAAGCCAATGGCACAATTAGTTTGTGATTTGGAATTAATCTCCAAAAGTTAGAAATTAGACCAGTGTAGAAAGTAAAAATTTGAAGTTTTAGTTGAAAGTCTTAAACGATAAGAAATGAGAGGAGGTGGGTGCCCTTAAGAGAGTATATAAGGGCTCCACTTCTCCTCTCAAATTACCCTTTTCATTCATTGTGAAGTTTGTTAATCCATTTAATCTTCTTATTGGTCAAGTTTTGGCCAACTTTGTGTCCACGTGATGTTTTTGGAGCCTTTGGGGGCTCATCTTCTAGTTGTAATACATCCTTAGAGGAATTGGGGGTCCCTTCAAGTTTTAATACCTTATGGTGTGTCTTGAGTCTTTGGAAAGTTGCTAATTGTTGTGTTTTGGTGGATTTGTGAGCCAAGTACTAATTCTAACCTTCTAGGAGGTCTCCAACCAAAAATTGGTTATGCCGCTAGTTGAAGCTTTCTAAAGTCCCCCTTGAGCTTTCACTGCAAAGTTTTTATGTGTAAAATCCATGTGTTTTATGTTGTTTTTGAGAGAAATATGACAAAGCTTTGAACATGTTTCTATGAGTGCATGTATTTTTGGAAAAATATGGCCAAGCTTTGAACCTGTATACAAAAGTTAAGCCATTTTTAAAAAAAATTATTGCTTGAATTTGTTTAAATGGATGTGAAATAGAATATAGGAAAAAACTAGTAGTTTCATTGTTAACTAAGTAAAGAGATCCAGCATAATATTACAGAACTATAGAAGTTACATCACAAAACTCTAGAATTGACATTATAGAATTGCAGCAGTTACATTACAAAACTACAAAAGTGATATTATAGAGATAAAGAGTGATATTATAGAAACCATAGAAGCGATATTACAGAAACCACAAAAGTGATACTACATAACTGCCAAGTGATATTACAAGAACCATAGAAGTGATAATACAAAGCTACCAAGTGATATTACAGAAATGCTCATGATATAAAAAAAATTTAATTTTAAAATAAAAAAATAACAAAGGATGAGAGAAGTGAAGGGTATGAGAGATGAAGGAGACAAAGTGAAGAGGTGAGATGGGAGACATAGGGAGAAAAGTGTGAGAGATAGGGAGGGAATAAGGAGAGAAATTGAGAAGGGGTTAGATAGGAAGAAGGTGAGTCAAGCTTATGTAAGGTTTGCAAGAAACATTAAGAAGGTGGAAGAAGAAGGGAGAGATTAGGAGGGAAATTGGAAAAAATTTATTGATTAAATAGGGAATGCCCAATGGTTAACAAACTTCTAGAAGATTAGTGACAACTGAGTCTATAGTGAAGTGAGTAGTATTCTCCTATAAATTCATGAAGCTTGTTGTTTAAACTTTTTCTGAAGTAAGAATACTTGGTGTGGGTTTGGTAAACAAAAGATCTTCACCCTTCTTCCTACTACTGCTACCCAGCCTTTGAATTTTTTATAAACCTCTATGTACCTTGCCCCTCAGATATTGCAATGATCACAAGCTTCCAAGATCTCATGAGGACCTACGTGGGCACTAATTTTTGAGATGTAGTAATTGGCTATTCACATTCTAGCTGCTTTTAAGTTGAAGGTTTGTAATATGGATTTTACTTCGACCTTGGAGAGTATCTTTGCTATGAAGGCTCTAGTTTGGGCTTGAATCTCTTTTGGTCCATTTAATCATTTTGTACATGCATTAGTAGCATTTTCTTCCTGAATCTTTTTGGTAGTTGTAAGTGCAATGACACTTCAAAGTCAACGCTTTTGAGCTTTCGCATGGCCTCTTTTTTGTGATAAGGTGAGGATATCTTACCGACATTGTACCTATTGTCGATATCCATACGGTGTTTTTTTAAGTTGATCCATTGTTTTTGTGAAGAACCCGTAGTGATCAATTATTAGTAGACAACTACTTTTGAATGCTATCAATCTTAATCTTATGCGATTTAGTGATGGAATTTAACTTCTCGCCATGTAATACTTCAAATTCTAATGCCAAATCTATTCAAATGTCTAGTTGCCGAATCCTCTCTTGGTATGACACCTTTGTTTTGTTTGGACACCTCTCTAAGCTTGTCAGTTCATTCCGCAAACTTAGAATCTCGCTTCAAAATATAGCTACCTCGAGTTGTCTCTCTATTTGAAGTTCTCCTTTTCTCTGCGTACAACTCCTAAGTAGACCCTCTACACAACCTTGAAGTAATCTCACTTCAGTTTGTCTCTCTTCTTGATAAGTAAGAACTGATTCTAGTGCAAGCCTTCCTCCTTTGGCAACATTGTTGACGTAACCAAACAAACCAGAATTGCCTTGAGTTCTCCAACAAATTCCAATAACAACTTTAAGCACTGAAAATCTGGGCGCTTGTTAGTGACAGGATCTATAAAATAAATTGTGTCGTCTAAGTCTAAGTCTAAGTTTGTATCACTAGCCTCTTGCTTTTATGGAAATATCAACTTTGATGGTTGTAAATGTATTGGAAATCCCCTCACAATTGCAAATCTATACTCTGCTACAATAGTAGTATGCACTTTGATTGTAGCATTGGACTTTAACTTGGCCATGGTTTGAAAATTGTAAAAAAATTCATACAAAGACAAATTTGGTAAATCCAAACAAATGCACAAAGTTGCACAACCAAATGCACAGAGAATGATAATTCCACTCAAATTGATTGTGCCGCCCAATTCAATGACAAATCAGTCATCTAATTTCAAGTTTAGCCACAAAAACTTCAGAAACCATGATCACATTCATATAGATGTACACGTTCATGATCAAATTTTCATCCAGATCAGGTCATGGGAACTTTAAGAATGTTCAAACAGAGTGAAGGGAAATAGTCCCTTAAACGCTTTAATTCTCCTTCTAATGCTTTTGATTACGATATAACCTGTTGATTTACTTATAATATCATGATTAAGATTTTCTTAACTAGGAGCTACCATTGTTTGTATTGTGGATTTTGATATCATCAAGCGTTGTTTCTTAATTCAAGATTGAGATTATAAATTTACCACTTATATGTCTCATACTTGATATAGGCATTGCAACTAGAGGGATGTTGGAGATTGTTGTGAATAGAAGTACTGGGAGATTAAACCCTATATGAAAGGAAGGGATGCATGCATTAGCACAAAATATGAGGAATTTGACTCTTAATAAGTCATTGAGGATCAAGATGGGTGGCAAAAGGATACAATAGAATGAAACAACAATTTACGGAATGTCATTTGTGTGAGAGACTTGGCCTTGTGTTACAAATTGTTTTGGCTAAACTTCTTGTTGAACACCATGGCATTTAGGTGAAGGTTAGTCTTACCTACAAACTTGCTCAATTTTTGGTATGATTTTCTACACCTCTAGTCTCTAAAAAGGCTTGCTTGATCAGAAGAAAAATGATAAATCAACTGGTTTATTGTGAAGCAATTTTATTGACATTTCTTGAATAATGAGCAATCTAACTGCAAATTTCTAAAAACACTAGAGCTACAAAAAAATAGTGAAACTAGGTTGCCTTAACAATTAGGTTACCTTACATCAAGAAAGTTACTTTAGAAGCCATGAAAGTCATCAAATATTTCTAAAAATATTTCCATTTGTATATATGGAGGTTTATAAGTCCCAATTACAACAAAATTGAATTCAAAAGTATTTCATTTTTGTACAATTTTTAAAAATATTTATGTTGTGTCAAATGTTGAAAAATTAATGTGGGGCAACCTAATTTTACTATTTTGTATAGTTAAAAAAAACCTCATGTTGAATGACTCCTACCAAGCATAATATGTATTATCATGAAGACTTTTAAAAAAGATATCAACCATTCTTTAGTACTCTTCATATTCAATTTTTGGTTTCTTAAACATCTAATTTGATATTTTGACGTTGACATTCACAATGCGGAATTTTTCAACGTTGTTACTTTGAACCCTATAGATCTATTAGTCTTCAGTTTTAGATCTTTGTACAGTGGAAGATCATTGATTTTTGGTGCTTTGAATCACACCAATATGACCAATTTGATGACCCTAGAGGAACTAATTAGAGGCAAGAGCAAGAAAAGTGATCTACATATTATCCTAAATATTTAAATTGCTCTTTAAAATCAAGCATTTCAAAATTTTGGACTTAAAATAAGGGCCTATTTTTTAAAAAATTTATTACTTTTTGACACAAGTGAAAGTTTTATTTCACTACAAATCAAATTCATTTGTGAAGTAAAAACCTACTAACTAGAAAGAGAACCAAACACATGAATTTTTTATTTTATTTTCCTAAACCTAATGAACTAGAAAGCTCAAACTAACAAGTTAGGAAGAAGTCTCATTGAAATTCCGAGTGACCTGCCTATCTTTTTTGATCCCTACTTGGGCAAAGAACATCCCACTGGCATCAAGTTTTGCCCAATTACATTATGTGTTTACGAAAGATTTCTTGAATTTTTCAATTGTTTGTTTCAATTTTTATGTGATAATTATTTGAACAAATTATATTTTTGTACAAATTCCTCAAAAATGTAAATGAAACATGAAATTAAATGTAAGCTTCTTTGACCTTAATTGCTTAGGACACCTTCCATTTTATAGCAATTGAAAGCCAATAGGATCCATGCCCCATTAGATTCATGTTTGATAACATGAAAATACAACCTCGTGATGGAAAGAAAACCCCTTGCCACTTCCATGGCTTGGAATGTGATTTTCCAGAACAAGGCTCTACTTTCAAGCTACATTACATAGTCTTCACATGTCAAAACCATACCCAACTTTGAGTGATTTAATTGTGAGAGGGAGTTCTTTTTCAAAGAGCCAAAATATACTGAAGACCCTATGGAATTAATGACTTGCAACAATAAATAATGAAAACCAATCAAATAAAAAATATAAAAACCACATTTTTATCTTTTTCACTACAACGTGAGTTAGTTAATTGAGGCACCTTGGAGTAATAATAGGAATGAGTACTAGTTTTGAATTCATATGAATTTGAAAGGTGCACTAATATTGTGATACTAATGCTTATTTAAATACAATCTAATCAACACATGGTCTACAGTAATTTCAATACCATTGGTCATTTCAAACTGTGATTGTCATCCAAACATCAATCCCTATTCTGTACTGGTAGGAGGTCATGTCAATCTGCAGCTCTGAAGACTCGAGTGAGAACAGCAGTTTCATGTGAGGTTTACGTTAGCCGGCCGTCACAATCAATCCTTTTCGTCTGAGGCTTCGAGTTTCACTCATAAATTTTACAGCTCCATGTCATTTTCTGAACCCAACACTCGTCCTTGGGGGTGTGAAATGCACACCAACCGTTGCAAAGAGTCGGAAGCTATTGAATTGAAGACGACTACAGCGAACTGTTCTGCTCAAGTCTGTCGTTCTCTGAGCCAACAATGTTTTGCAGCATGTGTTAAAGAATATGTTGCATTTTGGGTGATTCTCGTTTGGTACGCATTCGATTTCATCATGTGTTGAATGTTCAGCACTTTCGAATGCTGTGCAGGCCAGTGATCGAATTGGTGTTGTGCTGTGTGGTGCAAGGTCTGAGCCTGAAGCCCCGAGAGTGACAAACCAAGAGGTTTGAGTTTTAAGACTCTGCTTTATCAGCAATCCTTTGATTTCTTCTTCTTGTTTGGGTTCAGCTGCTTGTGATGAGATTCAAGAATTGGTAGGAGATTGTTGCGCACTTAAGAATTTCAAGAATTTGGGCCCTAATCTTGGCATCTGTCCGTTGTGTAGGGTCGATGGACATGGACGCTTCCATATGGAGTGAGCTCCCGTTTGAAATGGTGGGACATGTGTTGTCTTTCTTGCTTTTGCCCGATGTGTGCCGAAACCGTACTGTGTGCAAGAAATGGAACCAGCTTATCCTTGGTGACAAGTTTGCTGCTCTGCATGGACAACACGCGAGGCGACGTCGAGGTCCATCTTTCATTGCCATGTATGTGAGGAGTCGAGGTCCTGCGATCCTTGAAGAAGGGGTTTGGTGCTGCCTCGACTTGAGCGCCAGACGGTGGTGCGAGTACACTCATTGTAATTTGTGAAACTTTCCGTTGATTGGCATGTGTTTTGGATGCAAATGTCATGCGTTGTTCCTTCGATTTTGAGATATTCAAGAAACAAAGCGTCTTCTCATGGGCTGGAAACCAAGGTTTCTTTTTGTAAATGCATTTTTGGCACACAATTTAAGGTTGAAGCTGGTTATGCAGCTGGTTTAGGGTTTTGCCACATAACATCATGTTTGACCTAATTTCGTACAGGTACACATTCAATGAAGATGATCGTAACAGTGTTCCATTTGTTTCTGGTGTTCAATCCATGGACGGGGGTTTGGTGTGTCGTTTGCGGCTGTCGCATGCTCAGCCCTCTTCTCAGCACCATTCCATCATTGTCCACAACGTGAAAGGCTTGAAAAAGGTAACCCTGCCAGAAATTGCGCGCCATTTGAACTCCCCAGATGATCCCAAACTGCTTATGGTCGCAGACAGCACGTCCTTCAAGATTTTCCTCATCAACCACAACTTCGACACTGGTATGGATATTCTGGACGATCCTCTTCTGACGTCGGAGGAACGGTTGAAGATTCAGTATGACCCCTTGATCCATGTGTATGATTCTGCCACTTGTGCATGGAAAAGCATCGTCAACACATCTTGGATTGAGCATGGTGGACTTGGGTACATCAGGAGCATCGTCATGTACCAAGGTTTTTTGTACGTTTTATTTCTAGGGTACGAATCTGAAGCACATGAAGCCTTCTGGAGGCTGCAGAGGTACAATCTCACAGTGGAGTCATGGGAAAATGTGGATGTGTGCACCCATAGCTTCATCATTGCTTCGCTGGTTGTCAGCAACGACAGCTTGTTTCTGGTGCTGTGGCGCCACGAGGAATGTTCGAATCACGGCATGTCTGAAGAGTGGATTTTTGAAGTACGAGAGTTAAGAACCCGTGATATGTCACAAGAGACGGTGCTGAAGCTGGCAGCAGGAGAAGTGATGGTGAGTTTTGACATCGAAACTGGGTCCCCATTTGGTATGAGATCGGTAAAGGCGCATTTCGACTTGCTTGGCATTAGAGTCATTGGCTTCGAAAGCTCTCTGTTTATAACGTCGCAGGCATCTGGGAAGTCGAAATTATATGACTTGGTGACTCGTTCCTGGGATCATGACTTGCCTTCGAATCCTTTGGGGCCAGTGCATGACGAGGATAGTAGTGAATGGTTTGGGAAGCACATGAATCTTCTTCTGCCTTGGAACACAGATTGGTGACTAGTGTGACTGGATGGCATGCCAAAGCTGTGCTCCAGTGAAAGTCTGGAAGTCAGTGAATACCTGAGTGTACAAGATGTTCTCTGGTAGGAACCAGCTCTTGTTATGGTGAAGAGCATGCACAGTGCAAGGGGTTGGTTGGTGTGGCATGACTGGAGATCGACTTTAAGTCTACTGTACATGACAAGTTTTGTGCGAAACTTTTTCTTGAAGATATCCAAATTGTATTTGCACTCCGAAAATGGGAAGTTACAAACGCCGTAAAATTGCCAGAGGAAATACTGTTGCAGCAAATTCTAATGCAAGGCTTTTGACATTTCTGATTCCAGCATTGCTCAAAGCACTTCCAGTAGTGAGATTATCATAGAATCATTTTGGATGAGTTTTGGAGGAACTTACAGGCACTAATGGGCTTTGGGGTTGACCACTGCTTAAATTTATGAACAATCATATTTTGACATGAAAATGTGATTTCACTTCCTATTCCTATTAATATGAACTCGAAATTTCCTACCAATGCACTATCTTACATAAATATGGATCCACATGGATGGATGGATACAAATCTGTACTAACTTGCAGATAGGGATATGTAAATAGATATGCATTATCTCATGTCTTTTGAACATTGATACGTGATATACTCCTCCCGAAAGTGCTCTCAATTTGAGTGCAAAGAGCAAGCCATCATTGTGCACTCAAATGTACGCCCCCATATTGTTTTTATATAATTTCTCCACCTCATTTTTTTTGGATACTTCCTCAAAAATCTAGAACACTCTTTTAACTTCCAACAAAATCCACCCAAGAATAAGGCAATTTGATAGTAGGAACACTACTTTGTTGCTTGTCTGGACTCAATTACGTGCAGTAACCTTACCTTATGTCCCAAACTTCGAAAAACTGATTATTGTTCACTGTCTTGCTTCCTTCTATTCCAAACCTCTATTCCAAACTGCTCTTAGATGCAATTCAGTCACTGAACGGAATTGGTTTGTCATCACGAAGCAAACATGAGCATTTTCAGTTTTTTTGTGCAGATTGTGCTCCACTAATTTGCAAACTTGGGGGCAGACATTGGATTCTCCAGAGCTTCTCCCGAGTCTTGAAACTTCTGTGAGTACAATGGCAGCTATCATGGCGTCTACAGCTTACGTGCTAGTCCGCGAATTAACGAGGCCACTTGCAGTTTCAGATCAATTGATTTCCCAGAAGCAGCTTGGATTACGATGCGCCCCAATTAGGTTCCAAATACCCCTAATCTCTTCCTACTCGCAATCTGCTAATTAGTAATTCTTTGGAAAAAAATTTATACGTATGAAGCTCTGCCAAAGGTTTCGAAACAATCGTGTTGGCCATTCAAGAAAGTATTTTCATG
Organism: Antitrichia curtipendula; assembly: GCA_951230915.1. Taxonomy (NCBI): domain Eukaryota; kingdom Viridiplantae; phylum Streptophyta; class Bryopsida; order Hypnales; family Leucodontaceae; genus Antitrichia; species Antitrichia curtipendula. The sequence goes on along the minus strand of OX579634.1, from coordinate 49,534,577 downwards.
CAGGTCCTAGACACAATTTTTAAAGTAGAATTTACTGAAAACACAAGATCTTCCAATATGCTTTTTTTTTCCCCTTAAAATTACAATTAAAACACCCCTTTTTCCCTTGTAGTGACAACACATATTTCCACTTGTGATTAGATGGAGAGTGTTAAACATTTACCCCTAAAGGACCAAACAACAATTTTTGGAAATATAGAAATTTTGGGCAGCTCACTAAGAACAGATTTTTCCATTTTTTTTCTTTAAAATTTTCACACAATATGTAATTAAGGATTAAGGAATAGCGTTAAGGTAGAATAATTTTCGTAAATTTTGACTACATGGTTAAAAAATGATTGTATGATATGTAGTTTTCTTTCAACTTGGGCAACTCAAAAAAATCACTTTCATGAAGAAAAAAAATTTGAAATTGGTATTCTAGATTTATATATAAGTGGAAAGCTTTGAATAATTCCATTTTGATTAATGAGATGGAAGTCATGAAATTTTTTTTGTTTGAGGACAATTATGGAATCTCTACTCTAAAATAAATTTGAAGGCCTTTAACAATTTAGTATTTTTAACCATTTTCTACTTCTTTCTACTTACTATTTTTTCAAGCATGAATATGAAATATTTTTTTAGAATTCTTTTAAATGTATCCCCAACATATTTCTTTGACATACTATAGAAAGTTGTAAGTCTTAGGATCTATACATTTGGGGGTAGAATGTTTGAAAGATGAAATCTAACCATTTGGGAAGAGTTGAAAATACTTCTTTTTGAAACCCAACCATCATGATCTTCCAATTGGTAAGGTTTTTTATATTGAAATTTTAAAAGGGTTTATTCTAAAAAGTTAAATAAAAGATCCTACAGTTGGATTTGTTAAAAGATAAATAGATAGAGATGAAGATTTTAGCCTTGCTTTGGAGACTAGTATTTTGAAGCAGTTTTGGGCTTCTAAACATGAAAGAATTTTAGGGATTAAGATGATCAAGATGTAAGACCTAAATTAAACAAATTGCACAAGCTATAAATATATTTATTAGAAAGCGCACGTACTTAGAGAGGGCGCTATTGGATTTTTTCTTACCCTCCGTGAATGCAAAGGGGTATCAAATGGGGCATGTAAGTTTTTATAATGGGGTTTCAAGGCCCCATATATTTATATAAATTTACAAAAAACTCCTATTACTAAGGGAGTCAAGTAAGGTTCAATAAAAAAAAATAGAAGGCATTAAAACAATTGTGTTTAACTTTGAAATATTTTTTTTTCCTTTGTAGTACAAAAATTAAATTCCTTATATATGCAAATGGAATACTAAAATGCAACCAAGTCCAATCTCGTTGGGCACTTGTTGGCCCTAGAGCTGGGTTTGTTTTTCAACCGCTTTAGAGGTAGGGCGCCTCTTGCAGTGACTAACGTTGCCTCCTACGGCGCTCTTGGGGTCTTCTTGGCTCTTGTATTTTACTTGTTTTCTTTCCCTGGGCTGCTTGTAGCTGGATTTTTTTTGTATTTCTAACCTCTTGCAGTCATTCTGTCATTTATTTGTGTCAATTTTTTTTTAACTGCAACCAAGTCTTTATCCCAAAATATTGATTTTAAGATTAAAAGTAGCAAACACAAACACTTCCTACCAAACAATACAAGTTGTGTCAAAAAACAACAATATGAACAAGCTATACTTGCAAAGTCTACATTTTAAGGTGCTAGGATCCTTCAGTCAAACCCAAAAGCACAACATTGCACTGAGTATGCCAATTTCATAAGAAAAACTTGTTGAAAGACCTTGTAAATATTTGCACAAGTAAATTACAAGCAATGAACCAAAACTATATGCAACCAAAAGAAGACACGCCAAACATTAAATCATTAATTTCTCCCTCACACATTGTTTCACAAAATTTGCATGACAAGGATTATTTGAATCCTAAAATAAAAAACAAACAAATGCAATGCCACCTTAAAGACTAAAATTTTGGATCTAAAATATGCATTTACAAATGTTTAATCCCTATAGGATTAGCTTGCTATTTTTAGCAATAAAGCAATTTTGAATAGATACCTATGACTATATATTTGCATATTTTGGGCCCAAATTTTAATAGAAGTTGTGGACAAGGAATATCTTTCATGTGAACAAAAATTTATGACATTTGGAAACACAAGTCAAAAGTTATGGCGTAATATGTTATTTTTTTCACCAAACCGGCAGGCCAAGTAGATTTTTTTAAATCACTTTTTTCAAAAGAAAAAATTTGAGATTGATTCTAGATTTATATGTACGTGGAAAGCTTTAAATCACTCCATTTTGATCAATGAGTTAAAATTTATGAGGAGTTTTAGTTTGCGGGTAGTTATGGATTCTCTACTCTAAAATAAACTTTGAAGTCATTTATTTCATTCAACTTTCAATATTTTTGGAAAAAAATAAAACTATAGGATGCAGATTGTTTATTACAACATTACAACCATTGGAATAGGCATTTTTCAATTCCAATAATTAACTTCTTAACAATTTAGTATTTTGAGCCATTATCTACTTTTTACTACTTACTATTTTTTTTCTATATGTTGTATAGTTCCAAATGATCTAAAAATTTTCAAGCATGTAGAGAGTTTTTCTCTAAAAAATGAATCCAAAGAGTAACCACCCTTTTGGATATTTTTTCATACAAATGTGACCTTGTGAAGTGCAGCTACATGAGTTTTCATAAGGATCAAAAAAGGATTTTTATCAACTCAAATGCTTATATCTTGCAATCCACAGGTAGAAAACTCTGATATTTTTTCCACATCTTTAGAAACCAGCATACTACAAGATCCTAGAGTTACATGTGCCCAAAAAATTTCGTTTTTTCCAAAATTTGGTATTTGTGCTCAAAATGGTATTTTTTCAAGCATTTTGGAGGAAAACATAGTTAAGGAACTTCAAGGATTAAATGTACAAAAGCAACACTACCATTGTCTATGTTTCCTGAGCTATCCAAAACTAATGCCCTACTATTATATTCTCATTGCTCTTAGATAGAAGACGCCCATGATAAATGTAGACAAAAATTCAACCTATCAAGACAAACACAATGCAAGTCTAGTATATACTCGTAATGTAAATCTCTTATAATCTTTTAATCTAATTTTTTTAGTTTTTTAAGATTAATTTGGTGTCTACCAATCAATAAAAAAAATGTTGTTATTGCTAAAATCCACTCTAAAGCCATACAAAGCATAGCCAATTGCCCATCCTATCAAATGGTTTAGCTCAAATACCTTTGAAAAGGGCCCACATGTAAAATTGATTTTTATATGCCATAGAAATACAAATGGAAATATGCAAAACACAAATTTTTCAGATTGGAATCTTAGCTTCTTGCAAAAGCAATAAAACTACCCATATGAATATTAAAATATGGCAACACCACTTGTTTACAATTTGAAAGAAAGAAAAAGTAAATTTCAACATTCATAGTAATAACTTACTACTTGCCTTCAAGAACAAAACGAAAAAATTGTAACATCCACAAAGCAATTACAATATCAAATTAGTACATAGCACAAGATGACCATTTTTATAGGATTTTTTCCCTTGATAAACCTATAGTAGAAACTTGTAGAGGTCCATGATACTTCAAGATTCAAACTCATATTTTCAAGCCAATTTCTTTCATTTATCTATAGGCCACTTTTCTTTTTCTCTTGCCTTTCTCAATTGTTCGCAATCTTTTGAATTAGCTTTAATGACACCTTCAATATCTCTCCAAATGTTGGTCTAGCAACAACATCAAATTGCCAACACTTTTGCAACAAATCATGAACCTACTTATGAACATGACGAGGCACTTCCAGTTGTTGCCAACTTAAAACAAGGTCATAGTCAAATGAAGGATGACCTTCAAAAGGAAGTTTTTCTGTCAAGATCTTATAGCAGACCATCCCATAGCTATAAGTGTCTGATGCTTTGGTAAAGAGATCTAGTCTCTTGTTCACAACCTTATCTTTGAGGGCTTGCAATATTTCTGGAGCTCTAAAGAAGCCAGTTCCAACAACTCCAACTGAGCACTCATAGTCTGCTACATAGTAAGAGAGAAATTCTGTCATTGTTCTTGTTGAAATGAGCATACAACACATTTGATGCTTTGAGGTCCCAATGAACAATATCAAGATTGTGCAACTTATCCACCCCTCTTGCAACAAGATACATGATTGTGAAAACATCCTCCATTGGAAATAGTCCAAAATTAGAGCTAGCTCTTCCTTCATCTTGCAATCAATGAGAGTTTATATGTCTTCTGTTTCCCTCAACAAAAGAAATGCAAACCTCCTATCCGGCAATAATGTCCCACAAACAATTTTAGAAATGTATTTCGTAGATTGAGGAATTTCAAAATTTGTATTGTCAACAATCTCTTGATATTGTTGAAACAATCCCTAGGGCCATTGTCTTCTTCAACACCCAAGAATGTCTGCAAGAATTTCCCCTTCTTAAAGACCTTCAACACCCACATAATTCCACCTTCCTAATCTCTAGAATTAGGCTTCGGATTATACCAAGAGACATGGGTATGATAGAGCTCCACCTGCCTACCTCTATAAACTTCTCCCCCCTCCGCCAACTTACCATAATCATAAATTCCACCATCACCAAAAGTATTGAAGAACAGGCCCCAAGTACAGTGCTTTTGTAGAGACTTGAAGACTTCCACGTTGCTAACCTCAGTCACTTCTTTATTGTCATTGTTGTGCTATGTTAGCTGATTCCAATGCACCTTAGTTTGTTCAATTTCATGTACCACACGTGTGCCTTCCCCACCCTTAGCTTTATTCTCAGTTATCAAATTCTCAAAGCGTCTAAGAGAAAATGATGCCTAAGAGGAAGTAATTGCATGCTTACTTTCACATGCTAATGATGTGACATTCTCTAAGTCACTCGATACACCCATCCAACAACACACACATCCATCTTTCCAATTTATCCAAACGACTAGTGGATTTGCTTGGATTTGCCATATGTGAATATTGTGCTTATATTAAGATTCACTTCTCCTACAAACCATGCAATAAACAAGTTGAGGCAATTGGATTCCAGACAAAGACATTACTTGGACAATAAGAAATATAGTTAGCAATAATTACTAATAGCATCCATTCCAACAACAACTAGAAATTGCCTCAACCTAAAAGAAATCAAACTAAGTACTTCCAAAAAAGAAATAAACCACTCACACCCAATTATTCCTCAATACAAATTCTTATAGAAATGGCACATCAAATCAAAGACTACACAACAAGAATTTGGCAATAGAAGATCCAAGCTCAATTTTTTTTTGGCTTCTACAATTTAACTGATACACCGCACAAGGAGGACCACTTATCTAAAGGCATCACCACAAAATCAAGTAAGATGTGCAACCGCTATCGATCTATCTCGAGATTGAACCTTATTGTAGCTTAACGAGAATGATTCTTTTGAGTCACCACAAACTCCAATGAATCATTTACATACAACTATGTTTTATATAACTCTGAAAGTTTCTTGGCACTCCCTCTGAATACCCACAACAATCCCTTAAGCCTTGAAGAATGACTTTTGGACCCTCCATAACATAGCACATGCAAATTCAAGATGCAACCAATTTGGGATCCCTCCAACCCTATTATGTAACAAAAACTAGTTGAATTTTGCCCAATAAAGACTACAAAACAGTTGTGAAGGCTCCTTAGCTTATTTCATCTTTAGTGATGTCATATATGATATGGTGGCAACATGTGATAATGGAGATCCCTATAAATACTAGACTCACACATGACAATATTATATCCATATATAGACCCAACCAACCATTCATTCAATGGATCCATCAATAATGTTTTGAAAATTGCACTTTATGCAATCCAAATTCATTAAGAAAGCTTCCAAAATAATAGAGTAATACATCAAAGCCATGAAATAAGCATGCTCTAGAAGTGTCAATATTGTAGGTTAGTTGATAGACACACAAATATTCATATTGAAATGATTTCAAAGTGATCTTTAGGTATTTTGTTCAATGAATTAGAAGTGAAGGAAAACTTGATAAAAAATTGCTTACTCCTACAAAAATAACTATATATACAAAAAAGATAAAAATCTTTGTGTTTTGAGGACCTAGGAGCCAAAAGCATATTTATGGCCCAATCAACCCACACCCTAATCTTTTACACAAATTATTGTTTTTGTCGACACAAAGGGAATTGCAATGTTTGTTGTATTAGGACATAAGGTGGGTACACCCAAAACCGCCACTTTTTGGTACTGAGCCTAGTTACTACTATTAGACTGGTCAAATTTTCATATATTCTTGTTGGCAAGTGAAAGGAGGTTCCAACGCACCATAGAACGTGGCATTTGGACACCGTATGCAAAAGTTATTAAAGGTCAAAGTTTGTTTCTGAAAGCGCTCCATCCAAATAGGTACATAATTGATTTTGGAAATGTACACATCCTGTAGATGGCACTTTAAGGTCAAGTGCCATTTTGGGGGTGCCTACCTTACGAGCAAGCTTCAAGGTCCTATAAAACTACGTTGATGGAGGCAGCCAATAGTGGATGCTCCCGCCAAAACAGAGCAGCAAGATTTGGAACACAAGCCGGCCAGCAATAGAATAACTAGAGGTACAGCAAAATAAATTGAAATTCCTGCTAAATAAAGTTTCTCATCTCATTTTCTGCTAAATACTGACAATTTCTGCTAAGTTTTGAGTTCCCGGCTTGTGTGATACTGAAACAGCAGAATTCCAGTCTCAAATATCATTTGCTTGCAGTGGAGGATGCAACAAGTTTAGATTAACACTAATACAAAAATTATGCCTGATCACTTGGACATAAGAAACAATAAAAGCAGCATGCAAGGATCTTACAAGTTGGGGTCTGTTAACGGCTTGACTTCCCTTTCCAGCAACCTTTGGATCGTGACCTCGTATCGAAGCTCACCTGCAGCCAAGTCAAACATCTTCACAAAGTGGTACGCAACAAACATCATTCAACACTTGCAACACGAGTTGATTCCCAATACAAGGGTGCAGATCTGATGTCAGTGGTTTAGGACTCCTTCGCACATCATCTCATGGATCTCATGGATTACATATCAATTGAACTGCCTAAAATGACGCCCAACAAGTTCAGTTTAAAATGAATTACAGCAACCAGAAATGACCTCAAGACTCTGTAAAGCTTTCCTTTACAAAACATTTGAAGCTTGCAAGGATCTGACGAGTTGTGAACTGAAATCGTGATTTAGGAATTAGGCCTCACCTGCACAATATCAGACGATCTCATGACACTTTTGCTTACACAGAACGATGCGGAACTATTTCAACTGGCAAGCGCATAGAACATGCAAATTAGGAAACTTTGACCCCTCTTTTGTGCACCAAATATCAGATCTTAAATGGAAATTGCTCTCTACTACAAAAAAGAAATCTCTCTGTGTTGAGGGTTTTGCACCGCAGAGCATATTTGCAGCACAATCACCTCTTTCACCCTTGTATTTCATGCTTATTCAAATATCTTTTGATACAGAGGTAATTGCAATGCATGGTGTACTTAGAAGGATAAAATCACGTCGACGGGCGGCCAGCACCGGATACTCCCAACAACGCATAGCAGCAAGACTTGAAATCCAAGACCAGCAATACCAAACCCAAGATTCACGACAAGGGGGCATCCAGCAGCACATTCCAAGTACGTACTACTTTACTTTCCTACTCGGAAGTGCATCAACGATATATATCCAAATAGAATTCACGAACGCAGATCATCACCAGAAAATGGTTGAAAGACGAACAAGAAGGGCCGTATTTAGCTTACGTGGTCTTCAATGGGAGCAGGCTCCAGGCAGGCGATGTTGCTGTGTGGAGACGCTGTTGTTGCAAGTTGAAGGCACCTCCAAGCAAGCGCAGCTCGAAACGTAAGCTTCGTTGTGGACAGCCAACTCTTCCTTCCAGTCCTCTACCTAGTGAAAGGCCAGTTCGTGCGCAGTGACAGAGGGATTGCCGACGAACTGCGTCAAAGCAAGTCCGGACCTCTACCGCGTGAAAGGCTAGCCCTCGATGTCCGCTCCGGAGATGCTGGCCCAGTGCAGACATACAGTCAGCAGATTCCCGGGGAGGATTGCTTACAAATAAAGAAACAGAAAGCATTGCTGCGGTTGTTCGCTTTTGAAATCACCGATATCTTGTCTTCCGTCTTGTAATACAAAGACAGATCTAGTTTTTCTGTCATTACTTTGCAGCGACCAAACTAATGATTAGATCCTAAACTCGGTTCTGAATAGATCCTAAACTTGGTAATACTCCTAGCGCCATTTTCACATAATTTACATAAGCTTTAAATAGTTTGAACCCCATCTCACTGAGGTTTACCGGCTTTGCAACATTTAGGAGTTTCTAGAGTGAGTGTGGAAATGAAAGACAGTTTCGTTACATTCAGAGCACCAAAGTTGTCAGTGACATTCAACTCCAAAAACTAGGACTTGAAAATGGCCAACCAGGGTGCCAATGTAGTGGAATATTGACTAACTTAACCCATAAACAGCGCGGAGGACGTTTTTCGGTCTATGAATGACAAAGAATCTCTCCATGATGCATAGGATAGAAGTGCTACTATTCATCCTCCAAATTTTGTATGAAAAGGAAAGGTCTTCTACTGACAGTAGCTTGACTTCCAATGAGCGCTTTTACATTTTGTTCACACGGTACCAAAACAAATGATTTCCATGATTGGTGACTAGTCTGTCGTTTAAGGGTTAAGGAACCTGACATGGATTCCAATTTATGACTCTCGAATATATAACATGGTTAATTTTATAAAATTGGCGCCAAAAATTGACATACAATATGTACATAAAGTTTTAAAAAGAATAGGACATGTATGGATTTATGTTTTAGAATGCATGTTGTGAAAGGTGCCAAATTTGACCTTCACATAGGATAAAACACAAAAAAACATTCTAGCTAGATCAAGTTTGTCTGGGCACCCTTTTCCATGTAGCTTTGCAATAGTGGCACTCACTTGCATCTATAAATGCAAGTACCAACGCTTTTGTTCTTGAACTAAAGATATGAGTAGAAAAAGACTTACAAGTCCCAAAGAAAGAAGCTAAGGTAGAATTGTCCAATACCACCATCCATCCAATTCCGCCACCTACAAGACCCTTTCATTTGTGTCAATGGCCCACTCATTACCACAATCTTAACATTCCTTTATCATGATTGATGGCAATGCACTTGGGGAACAAACACATTAGCCCACGCTTTAAGAAGGGTCTATCCATGCTTCAACAAGGGTCTATTCACAATTTAACATTTCAGCTTTGAAAAACCACAGAAAAATCACTTCTTGTCAGAATGTCTTCATTCTTTTTGCAATTGACTTTCTCAAGCTTTTCAATCTCTATAAAATATGGGAGCTAACAAATAGCTTCTCTAAAGTACATCGATAGCAAATTTGTGTGGTATCGGACAGTTCTACCTTACTAGAAAATTAGAACATCATTTAGATATACCTCCATTCTTCCTTGGAATGATCAATTTGTCTTATAATGTTTGCATAGATTTCCTATCAAGAATGTTATGCTATGAAATGTAATTTTAATTTAGCTGTATTTCATTAATTTGTTTGAATTTGTGTTATTTTTTTATAACAAACCGTTGCTTATGGTTAATGCCTTACCAACTTTCCTCTAGAAATGCTTTTATTGAAGAAATCAGATGATGGCAAGATTGCATTGATTGGTATAGTCTTTCTTAAGGGAGAAGAAAGCGAATTTCTAACTCAAAAAATTGCTTTAAAGATTTGTGGTCACAGAATGTGGCCATATTGTTGAATAGTTTCAAGTTTTTAGTCCTCATGTTTCAATCACAAAAGTTCAATCGATTCTCTAAGGTTTCAAACTAGAAAAAGTGCTATTAATGGCTTTAGAATGCCGAAGGTATTGACTTTTACAATTTGCCATCAAGCTATCATCATACAAGGATGCATTTGTGAACTATAACATTGGAAAAATTTAGCTACCGAAGATGGACCTTAACTATGATTGTTACATGGGCTCTCTCACGACTCCACTGTGTACTGAAAAGCGTTACTTAGACCGTCATGATGTGGAATGTAAGCTCACACATCTTCAAGTCTATCATAATTATTATAGGTTTATAGATTTATCATGGAAGTCATGAAAAGTTGCTCTTCATTTTGACCTCTTTCAATTCTTATCCTAAAAATAATGACACTTCAATCCATCAATGAAATCACAATGAAATCAGAGCTGCATTACGTGGCAAGAGCAAAGGAAAATGATCTATATATTATCCCACTTGAGCATCTAAATTGTTTTGTAAAATCAAGCATTCCAAGCCTGCCAAGCAAAGAGAGTGCCAAACAACTGAATATGAATATGAATATGAATAATATTACTACTACTGTACTTCTTCTGTTTTTTCCAAACCTGACAAAACTATGCTCGAACATGGTGCCCTGAGGTTTCGAGTTTCACTCATTAGGTTTACAGCTCCATGTCACTTCTTGAACCCATAGTGATCGTTCCATCTCATCCTTGGAGCGTGGAATGCACACCAACAGTTGCAAAGAGTCGGAAGCAATTGAAGACAACTACAGCAAACTGTTCTGCTTGAGTCCTTCCTCTGAGCCTGCATGAGGAGCGCAACAATGTTTTGGTGGTTTCTCGCTTGATACGCATTCGATTTCATAATGTGTTGAATGTTCAGCACTTTGTGCAGGCCACTGATTGAAGCGAATTGGTGTTCAGCTGTGTGGTGCAAGGTCTGAGGTTGAAGTGCCGAGAGGGACAAACCCAGAGGTTTGAGTTTTACGACTCTGCCTTCCCAACAATCCTTTTGATTTCTTCTTCAGTTGAGTTCTTGTTTGGGTTCAGCTGCTTGTGATGAGATTCAAGAATTGGTAGGAGATTGTTACGCACTTAAGAATTTCAAGAATATGGCCCTAATCTTGGAATCTGTCCGTTGTGTAGGGTCGATGGACATGGACGCTTCCACATGGAGTGAGCTCCCGTTTGAAATGGTGGGACATGTGTTGTCTTTCTTGCTTTTGCCCGATGTGTGCAGAAACCGTACTGTGTGCAAGAAATGGAACCAGCTTATCCTGAGTGATAAGTTTGCTGCTCTGCATGGACAACACGCGAGGCGGCGTCGAGGTCCATCTTTCGTTGCCATGAGTTTGAGGCATCGAAGTCCTATGGACTACGAAAGAGATCAAGGGGTTTGGTGCTGTCTCGACTTGAGCGCCAGACGGTGGTGCGAGTACACTCATTGTAATTTATGAAACTTTTCGTTGATTTTGTCATGTGTTTTGGATGCAAATGTTATGCATTGTTCCTTCGATTTTGAGATATTCACGAAACAAAGCGTCTTCTCATGGGCTGGAAACCAAGGTCGCTTTTTGTAAATGCATTTTTGGCACACAATTTAAGGTGGAAGCTGGTTATGCAGCTGGTTTAGGGTTTTGCCACATAACATCATGTTTGATCTAATTTCATCCAGGTACACATTCAATGAAGATGATCGTAACAGTGTTCCATTTGTTTCTGGTGTTCAATCCATGGACGGGGGTTTGGTGTGTCGTTTGCGGCTGTCGCATGCTCAGCCCTCTTCTCAGCACCATTCCATCATTGTCCACAACGTGAAAGGCTTGAAAAAGGTAACCCTGCCAGAAATTGCGTGCCATTTGAACTCCCCAGATGATCCCAAACTGCTTATGGTCGCAGACAGCACGTCCTTCAAGATTTTCCTCATCAACCACAACTTCAACACTGGTATGGATATTCTGGACGATCCTCTTCTGACGTCGGAGGAACGGTTGAAGATTCAGTATGACCCCTTGATCCATGTGTATGATTCTGCCACTTGTGCATGGAAAAGCATCGTCAACACATCTTGGATTGAGCATGGTGGACTTGGGTACATCAGGAGCATCGTCATGTACCAAGGGTTTTTGTATGTTCTATTTGATAAGCGCAAATCTGAAGGAGATGTAGCGCATGTAGCCTCAGTCTGGAGGCTGCAGAGGTACAATCTCACAGTGGAGTCATGGGAAAATGTGGATGCGCGCACCTATAGCTTCATCACTGCTTCGCTGGTTGTCAGCAACGACTGCTTGTTTCTGGTGCTGTGGCGCCACGAGGAATCTTCGGGTGACGACATGTGGAAGAAGAGGTTTATTGAAGTACGGGAGATTAGAACCCGTGATATGACGCAAGACACGGTGCTGAAGCTATCAGCAGCAGATGTGGTGAAGAGTTTTGACATCAAAACTTGGTGGCCATTTGCTACTATTCGGTAGAATAATCCGGTCAACATGCTTGCCATTAGTGTTATTGGGTTCGAAAGCTCTCTGTTTTTCATGTCACAGGCATCTGGGAAGTCGAAAATATTTGATTTGGTGACTCGTTCCTGGGATCATGACTTGCCTTCGAATCCTTTGGGGCCAGTGCATGACGAGGATATAGGCGTGGACATGAGGTCATGGATTGGGAAGCACATGAATCTTCTTCTGCCTTGGAACACAGATTGGTGACTGCAAGGTGACTGGATGGCGTGCCAAAGCTGTGCAGAAGCTCCAGTGATCGAAAGGGTGAAATCCAGTGAATACCTGAGTATGCAAGATGTTCTCTAGTAGGAACCAGCTCTTGTTATGGTGAAGAGCGTGTAGGTTGCAAGGGGTTGGTTGGTGTGGCAGTTCACTTCATGACCGGAGGTCGACTTTAAGTGTACATGACAAGTTTTGTGCGAAACTTTTTCTTGAAGATATGCAATTTGTATTTGCACTTCAAAACTTGGAAGTTACAAACGCTGTAAACTTGCCAGAGGAAATACTGTTGCAGCAAATACTAGTGCAATGCTTTTGACATTTCTGATTCTAGCATTGCTCAAAGCACTTCCAGTAGTCAGAGTACTATGTCAGTGAGTTTTGAATTGAAATATCGCAGGACATTACATGCATTTGCTGTAGGGGTTCATGAGAAAATAGGTCAAGGTTATGTGATATAATGGAAGGTGATTCTGAACTGAACTGGGACAAGTATGCCAACCTTTTAGAATGTGACCATTTTATGCCCTTTACATTGCATTGCAACCGTTTTAGACAAATTTGCGGCAATTTAGGTGAGTCGCATGATTATCATAGAACCATTTTGGATGAGTTTTGGAGGAACTTACAGGCACTAATGGGCTTTGGGGTTGACCACTGCTAAAATTTATGAACAATTCATATTTTGACAAGAAAATGTGATTTCACTTCCTATTCCTATTAATATGTACTCAAAATTTCCTACCAATGCACTATCCTAGATAAATATGGATCCATATGGATGGATGGATACAAATCCGTACTTATGGATATGGATACATAAATAGATAATTATGCATTATCTCATGTCTTGTGAACACTTGAGTCAAACACATGATATACTATTCTTGAAATTGAATAATGAATAATGGTCTCATCCTTGAAGAAACAAGAAATTGTACAAAGGTCTCTCAATTTGAGTGGACTCAAATGTACGTCCCTATATTGTTTTTTGTGTAATTTCTCCACTTTAAAAAAACTTGATACTTCCACAAGCCTCAAGAGGTCAAATTGAGAGGATAATGCACCTAATTGTAACCCCTTTCTAAAACCACCCCCTACAAAATTCTTGCTGGAAATGTAAAGACTCTATTCATGAGAACCTAAGATTACTTTACTTATTTTTATCACTTTAAAAATTGTTAATTTAGGTTTACGGTAACAAAAAAAGGCATAACAAAAAAATCTAATACACTCTTTTAACTTCCAAACAGATACACCCCAAAAGAAGGCAATTGAATAGTAGGAACAATACTGTACTCAATTACGTGCAGTAACTTGACCTTTCATCCAGAACTGATTATTGTTCATCCACCCCTCTTGGCCTCGGACACGTCCACTTGTCCACCTCGCTTCTCTTCCAAACTGCACTTTCTGAGCTTCCCAACTTTGGGGGACGAGCTTTGATGCAATTTAGTCACTGAAATTGGAATTGGTTTGTCATCACGACGCAATTTCGGGTTTGTGTGCTCCCCTAATTTTCAATCTTTGGGTTGGACATTGGATTTTTCAGAGCTGCTCCGGAGTCCTGAAATGGCAGCTGTGGCGTCTACAGCTTACGTGCGAGTCCGCGAAATAACGAGGCCACTTGCAGTTTCAGATCAATTCATTTCCCAGAATCAGCTTGGATTGCGATGCGCCTCAATTAGGTTCCAAATACTCCTAATCTCTTCCTACTCACAATCTGCTAATTAGTAATTCTTTGAAATTTTGTGTACGAATGAAGTTCTGCAGAGGTTTCGAAACAAGTCGTTCAATTCTTCCAAACCTGGGAACCAGTTTTTCTTGGATTGGAAGGATTGGAAGGATTTGTAGGCTTGTAAGAAAATGTATAAGGTAGGGAACGACTGTATTCCTGGGTTTCAGCTGTTTTGAGTGGTTTCCATTGTTTGAAGGATTTGATCTCTTATCTTTTCTTCTTTTCGTGAACTTCCCCCATGCTTGACGGGATATTAACGCACTAAAATAATTTTAATTGGATACCATATCAATTAGCTAGGAAATCTTTGAAGTTTGAAGTCATAGGGATTCAAGAGCCTCGACTACGTATCCTTGAACCATGAGTAGTGCGTCTAGTGTAGTTTTCACTGATACAACCTAGAATTTGATCTCATGTCTTACAAGTCACATGTTTGGATAACACTTCTATTGGGAATGAGTGGCTTTTCAGTCCATCGGACAAAGACCCCTCACAATTAGATCCTCTACTTCAGTTATAATCACAGAGTTTGACAGAAATTGACAGAAATTTGACTGTGTATGTAACATCAGTTTGCTGCGAGAATTGAATAGAATCAGGATTCAGGGATCTCAGCCTGTGGACAATGCAGTGGCACTTGCAGGCGCTTCAATCATTCTCATATGAAAATGGTAATGGAAAGGGGAAGCAGTCGTCACGCATTAGCCGCAGTACGAGGAAAGAACGAAGTGGTCGCAGAGAAAGAATCGAGTGAGGTGCCGGAAGCAGGGCCTTCGTTTCGTTTTATGGCCGAGGGCAACATGTGGCTGCTCGAATTTGAAGCCTCCGGGCTTCGAGTGCTCGCTGATCCATGGCTTGTCGACAACCAAACGTTTTGGGATCAGGGTTGGCTCTACACTGGTGCGTCTGAAATTTCTCACCCATTCTTAGGTTTTAGTTCAGAAACCTATTGACCTTTCATAACATTCTTGAGCAGTGCTGGGCTTGCATCCTTTCAGGCTTGCTTCTTTTGAACCGTGATAATTCATGACTTGTGAGTAAGCTTGCTTTCAAGTATTGAACTCAGCGTATCTGCAAAGCTGCGTGAAAGAAAGAAAATGTCAGCGGATCAGGAAATCTTGGATGTCTTGAAAGAGTGGATGGACCCCAGGAATGCGAGAGAAGCTGATGTCAAGAATGTTCTGTTTTGATTGACTGTGTTTGGTTCACATATTACCAACGGAAAAATTGTTTCATTTTGTTTGATTCACTTCCTGGAGCGGAAATGAGAATGTGGAAATTGGACTGGTGGTCGATCTTGCAGGACGCTCGCAGTCTCGACAGAAAGGTGACTTTCCTGGGGACTTGACAATGGAGTCTGTGAATAGCGTTGATGCGATTCTCATCTCTCAGGTACATTTCACGACAGGAGTAGTCGACAGGACCCGGCGTTTTTATTGGGTGTTGAGGGCGGAGAAGTCCTGTAGAGAACCCCTTGGTGTGTTTATAAAAACCAAATGTTTAATGAGATTAACCTTAGGCGGATCCCTTTTCTATAATTTCTTAGTTAGATCTTAATTAATCGGGGTGGCCTTGCTGCCATTCTGGCCTTATCACAAACCCTACCAGGTCTCGCTTTCCTCTGTTCTCTGGGATTTGTGATTTGTAAGGATCTTCTGAAGCATTGGGAATGGAGGGAGAAATCCTATGGTAAGTTGGGTTTCATCCTCCGAGTCCAATTTAGTACAAATTTGATGTATCCTTGATAGTCCGTTGCCTGGAGTCAAGTTACTTATGCATACGGTATTGTTAAGTTTGAGGCACATACAGTGGGAGGTCCAACAAGGGCGAGCTCAAATCATTCTCACAACATGAATGCAATACTCTTCTTATTCGGCTGAGCGAACTTTTCAATGACCTTTTCTCGGATTGACAGATATGTTTTTCAATTTTTCTGAATTCTGTCTGAAAGTTTTCAGTCTGTCCAAAGCTCTTACTTGCATTAGTGAATATGATTTCGCAGGAATGGGAAGACCACTGCCACCTGCCTACTCTCAAGCAATTGAGGTACCAAAATCCGAGTGCTTCTGTTCCATGCTTGACCGAAGTTCTTTCTATCAGAATGAATTCTTCCATGTCGTGAGCATTTCAGTGGACCATAAGATGGACAATTGGGTTTAATAAACTACAACTGTTTATATCCGTAGAGAAATTTCTGTCTGCGTCAAATCTTGTCGACTGTAATGTTGTGTAAGGACGTTTTTAGTATTGATCTTAGCAATTGTAACTCCATCTTAGGCAATTACAAATGTCAATCCTATCAATTGTTATGTGGCTAAATTTCTAGAAAACCTGGGGGGTGGGAACTCCATTAGTGAGATAATCCTCGACTGTACAACATTCCCAGTGCTCCAATTTTTCTCCCCTTATGAAAGTGGGGTGGTCGATGGGGGTAGAAAGGATATTCCAGTCATTACCTCTTCCAAAGCTGCAAGTATTGTCCAACGACTGGGCTTCTCGGACGTCAGAAGCCTTGCGCATGGCACCTCCACACAAATCCGTGGTTTACAAGTATGGGCAACTGTGGGTGGCCGTGTGGGTCCTCCATGGGCGCTTCGTGAGAATGGCTTTGTGCTACAGGAAATGCAAACCAAGCTTAGGTAAGGAGTCTTTGGCTATCGTTTGCCACTTCATGGGACTGGATTGAATTGCATATTGAACACTTCAAGGTGTGTTTTGACAAATCTTTCACTTTTGGAACATGTTTTAGATCAACATCATGTATCAATTCGAACTCAAATTGATAGCCTTGGTTGTGATGTTTGAGTATATACAGTCTGTATGTTGAGTGTATAGGTTGAAAACAAGTTTCAATTGGAAATTGGGAGGGTTTCAAACTTCTGTTTTGAACAAACTTTTTATTAAAAATGAACCAAGCTCCTTCTTTTCATTGATGATGACGACTTCGTACTGTTTTTTGGAATAAGCCCACCAATATTTGAAATTTTATTCTTTGCTTAATCATGTGTCAACAAGAATTTCCATCTTAGAGTTCTCATAGGGTTGTGATTCTTTGCTTTTGATGTTGTGTAAGCTTTGATGTTGCGCAGATTATACTACGAACCTCATTGCAGTTTTGACGAGGAGTCTCTCCGCTCGATGGGTCCAGGTTTGTACTCTTTGCTTGCAATCGTGCACAGGGTTTCATTTTTTTTCTCTCAAAAGAATCCACTGCAAGAATAGTACCAGATGAGGAACTTGTTTGTTGATTCTTATGGTCATGATATGTTAATCATGAAGTAATTGAGAGGATTACCACACTACAAGACAAACTAGTGGAATTGTCTGAGGGAATTGTAGTGTCATTTGTCTATTAGTGTAACTATGAGTGATCATCACACAAGGGCTACAACGAGAAACATTGAGGAGCTCATTTTTTTCATTTGGGCAATCAATGTTTTATGCATCTTATGTCTCACATGGAAGACGACATGCAAATGACAAAGCATGTGTTTATTCCTTGAAAGTTCATGAATTACAGTCTGAAATGACCTTAAACTACCTTGGGTGATGAACATGTGGTAGGGACTTCTGATGGAATCCATGAGGTTCCCAGTTCAACTCCCCATGCTGACGTTGCTCGTATAGAAACTCTCCATGCTGACACATGAGGAGGGGTTTTTCCCTCCACTTGTTCTTGACAGGGATTAGATCCATGGATTGCCATGGTTGTGTCAGGTCTGTCCTAGCTGCGGCCCTCAAAGGTTATATGTTGAAAAAAAAAGAAAAAAAGTTCATGAACTAGGGAAGAAAGAACTAGCTTTTTTTGTATCTTATACATGCCATGAGGGCCGAAGCTATTTAGAAAGCATAATATGTGCTTCTCATTGATGGGCTTTGTGGGAGAGCGCAGTGGATGTGGTCATCACTCCGGGGCGTCAGTACAAAGTGGCTGGATTCCCATTGACAGAGAGCGTTGAGGAAGCTGCGCGTCTGTTGGACATATTGAAACCTCAGTTGGTTGTCCCCATACAACTAACCCATCTAGAAATGACAGGGTGGGTAATCCATGAATCCTTTTGCAAATGTCCCTTGGTTTGCATTTTCATGTTTTAATGTTTTCATGGAAAATTAAGAGTGTTTCGGGAACTTTTAGATAATATCATAAGTTGAATCTATGTCAATATTCATTCCTTGTGGTTACAATGATCATGATCTCAATGCAGGAGAGTTTTGCCGTAGCATGTTCCGATTGGTTAAGGAGAGGCAGATTAAGATTGATAATGCTCACTGCAAATTTTCAACAAGGTAGGTATGAAGTAGAAATTTGATTGGTTTGCGAATGAGAGAAATCTGAGAGACATCTCTACTACTATATCAATCGGCATTAACTTAGTGATTGCGGATCCACCTAACATAATCTCAATGCAGGCGAGTTTTGCCATGGTGGCATGTTTTGATTGGTTAAGCAATCAAAGAAGTCGATCCACTCAACTCTCCTACATTGAGATTATGCCCGGTAATTGCAAAGTAGTCCAAGTCATCAATAATAATTCCAGGTCAGTGCCAACCTTGCCGCCTACGGCTCGGTAGGTCCTAACCAACAATTATTTTTGATAACTTGGCCTACTTTGCAATTACCTAATTTAGTCCATACCAACGTCTTCTTATGCATCATCAGGTGGCTTTTATGTGATCTGCGATCATTCAAAGACCTTCCTAATAATCATGGATGAGTTGTCTGCGGTTTTGTGAAACACTGAACCCCTGCTATTTATTTATTTTTCATTGATCAGAGGCTCTACGATGAACATTCTTTTGATTTCTTTTTCACTGACAACGTTATGTTTGACGTTGTTTGTTGTGTGGAATTTTGGGGCATGACTTCAGTTGGGTAGCCCCCGTGATTCAACTCATTGGGTCCGTGAACGACTTTGAAGCAGACCTCCGGAAAGCTGGAATTCAAGCCAGGTATTTAGTTTGTTGAAGAAAACACTGATCAGATTTCCAATTACCTTCGGGAGCATTACTGCTGTGCATATAATCTAGGTACTATATGGTGTCATTTTTTAATCAATTTGGGTGACTCCTGAAGTTGGAAAAAACTGTTGTTGTTTGCAGATTTGCGGTGCCTCCTCTTTCTGGACACTTCATGCAAGTCCAGCTTGGGAGTCCGAATCCAGCTCATTAATTAACCTTCCAATTCCCCCTTTCAATGCTTCACCTTGTTGTTAGAATGATGTTGGAAGAGCATTCATTTCCAATGGTGTAATTTGTTTAATTTGCCTGCCTCGGCTGTCTCCCTAATTGTGAGCAGAATCGACGTGGCAAATTCATGACCCACTACAACACCCAAAACATTGGAAGTTCTGTCACAAATTACTCTCGAACTGTTTGGAGAATGTCTCCCTCACAGGTAGGAGAGAATCTTCAGTGCACTCACTAAGAAGTTGCTGACAAAATTTTAACTTTCTAGTCATTCATATGTGAGTAGAACTCAAGAGTATCATCCTTGGAAGTTCATCAAAAACATGTATGAAATATACATCAAAAAGTTTGGATTTGGACATTTTGAACAATCAAAATGTACCTCCCTTGTGAGTATGTCATTTCTAAAAGATTTGGTGCTTGCTAAAAGCCCAATGAATGTAGTGGTTTAACCCCTAAGGTCCCATTGGCCCTACAGGGGCCAAAATGCGACTTCGGGTAGGCTCATACGGTCTCAATATTCATCATAATTTATTAAACTTTTTTGTTAAGTTAGAAAAACACATAAGCTTCTTGGGAATATTATTTTATTTCAATCAATGCCTGGAAGCAAAAGTTATTTTACAAAAAGCCAAAAATAGAGGTCAATGGGCAGTCTAAAAAAATAAAAAATAAGATAAAATAAGATAAAATTCTAATACATTATATTTTTGTCTATATGTAAAACTTTGAATCATTCTATTTGGACTAGTGATGAGAAAGTTATGGACGATCTTGTTTTTTGGGCAATCTAATGATGTTCTTGAAAATAAACTTTTTGTCCAACTTTGAATGCTAATATTTTTCAAACCGTACGATCAAATTTGATGAAATTTTTACCACGTGATCTCAGACAAGTGAAGTACAAGATTATATGGTTAGATTCTTTAAAAAAATGTTTTTTTTGCTTTCTTGGGTGAATGCAACAGAAATGACAATTTTGAGTGTTTTTTGATAGAAAAATGACCTTGGGACTTTAGAAGATAACCTTGGAAGGATGCCATTGAGGATGATTGTTTTGTGTCCTTTGGATGGTCAAATAGTCTTTGTGCATTTTGAAGATGGATGATTTTCATCTGATTTTTTGTGTACAACTTCTTTGATGATATATTGACATGATTGATTTAAGTTCAAGACACTTTAGTTGTTTTTTTAGTTGTTTTTATGGGATAGTTTATCAAAAAATAGTACACTATTTGGTGTATTTCACTACCTCAAGCTTTTAGTTTTTAAAGCTTGATTTGGACATTCAAAATGGTTTCTAATGCTTTTGAGTAAAACAAAAAAGAAAATTAAGCCTCTAAGTGTAGTTTCTATACCACTTGGAAATTTTTTAAAATTCATAAAAAACAAAACTAATAAACATTTCATTAAATTTTGAAGTTGAGGATCTATAAGCTTGTTTGTAAATATGGAGTGGCCTAGAAATTTTCTTTAGATTGCAATGTTTTACACTACAATGTACTTCTATTCTAAAAAAATCAGATCTTTTGAGCATGATTTGTATTTGATATGAATTTTCTTCCTTTTTTGGTAATTTGAAATTTTTCAAAAAAAATTGAAAACTTTATGACATACATTATACATGTGATTTCATCTCTGAAAAATAAAACTAAAAAGATTAACTCATAAATAGAAAAAAAATGGAAGATGCAATAAGAGACTTTCAAATTTGACTGAAGAGTTAGCAATGGCTAGCATAAATGGTCGTACAATGGAAGCTAATTCTAAGAATTTGCTACCATTCCTACATAATCTATCAAAAAATTGAAAGTAAAAGACTATAAGAATATATAGTTGCAATAAACATGTAGCACAATCTTTGAAGTTGAAATATAAACCCAAAAAATTTAGTTTAATTCAAAAATGCAACTATAGAATTCAAGTCAATTGCAATAAGCATATACATTTTGCAAAAACTAATAACATTATACATTACTTGTAGAAAATGAAAGTACAAGCTACAAAATGACTTCACAACTCAAAGATGCAACTTTTAAGCATTCAAGATGACTAACACTGTGTATAGCCACCTTTTGCTATGTAAACATTACTAGCTCTTTGAGACATAGAACATATTAACTTCCAAACAACATCAACCTCAATACTATACCAAATTTCATGTATCTTCTTCCATGAATTGTTTTTGCTGGTGGGTTTCCTCTCAGACCTTTTCATGCGATGATCTACTTCATTCCGAAGGTGTTCTATAGAATGCAGGTCAGGGGATTGCAATGGATGTCAAATAACCTTAAATTTGTGTGCAAGCAACCAATCTACAACGTAATTTGCAGTATGTTTGGAATCATTGTCATGTTGAAAAATGACACTCTTTTCCTCTTAACCTTGCATGCGTATAGTCTCCATAAGTTTTGTCTCCAAAATCTCTCGATACACAATCTATCCATCTTTCCTTCAATCAAATGAAGCTTGCCAATTCCCTTCTAACTCATACAACCTTAAACCATTATATTTCTTCCCCCATGGTTAACTGTACATTACACATGCTAATCTAAGAGACCCTCTCCGCTCTTTTTCCAACAATATTGTCGACCATTTGAGCCAAAAAGGTTAAATTTTGACTCATCATAAAAGATGACAAAACTCCAATCTTCACAAGTAAAAAGATTGCACTTCTTTGCCCATTGAAAACATCGGACTCGATGCTTTTTTGTCAAAAGTGGCTTTTTGACCTTCACACGTACTTGTAAGCCTTGCCTCTGAAGACTCTTTCTAACAATCTCATCACTCAATTGCATGCCCTCAAACCTTAATTCTCTTCGTATTGTTGCAACGGTACTAGTACTTTGATCATTTAACCTCCTTACAATGTCATGATTGTCGCACTCATCAAGAATTCAAGGTCTACCAAGTGAAGCTTTGTCTCTCAAACTCTCTCTCTCACCAAATCCTTGTACTATGTCACTACAAGTGCTTCAAAGAATGCCCAAAACTGCTGAAATTTCACCATAAGAGTTGCCTCACTTATGCGTCTCAAGGACTGCCTTTCTCTCGGCTTCACATTTCCAAGGAGCCATAATGAGTCACTTAGAAACTCTCTAAAATGCTGAAATTTTTTGTACCACAAGAAAGCTTCAAAACAACATTTGTATTGAAAAGATGGTAGTTTGCACAACTTATGTGCATATTAAGTTGGACACACCACTTCAAGATATTTCATAACATAGATCTTCAAGGATTTTGAAGGAAATGATGTTATTACATACTATGTGGTTTTCTTCTTAAATATAGTCAAAAAAATCTCTAACAGCTTTATTTTTCAACCATTATTTGTGCTATTTCGGGAATACACCTTACTGTCCAATACTTCTGCTGATCATTATAGGCTCATTTTTCAAGGGTTAAAGTATCCTAAACCATGCATTTGAGTTGGTTTGCCGATTGATGGCATAAAATATTAGTGCATACATATGGTTTTAAATCCCTATACATTCTAAAATCGTATCACCTTTTTTGTAGATACACATATATGAACTTACAATGCTACAACATTCATTCTCCCTTGTAATTGATAACTTTGTAAATTGCATGATTGGTTGAAATATACAAATTAATCTAATTAGTGTGAGGGTTTGATTAGAGTATACCTTATCAAACTAATTGAATGAATTATAAACAAATGATATCTAACTTTTGTGAGAATTTGGATGAAATTTGGATGAAACTATGTACTATGGACAAATATGGATGAAAATTGGATGAAAATCACACTATCATAATATAATTAACCATAATATAAAATACCAACCAATATTAAAAATATTATATTTATTCCTATTCCTATTTTATAAGGACACGTTATAATTTATTTATTTTGATATTATGTATTGTATAGCTATTGGTTTAAACTTATATTAAATTTTCGTAGAATTTATGAGATTTACTATAAGTGTAGGACATGGTTGGCATCTTTTAGTTGACTAATAATTATTGTTTTTCAAAAAATAAGATTGATAGATGCTAAAAATATAATTTTTAGTCAGTATTCTTTTCTTCACCATGCAAATTTTTTTTTCTTGAAAAAATAATCTTCCTATAATTTTTGGCATCTATTTTTAGAATTATTTTTTTGTTGACCTTGAACTACAATTACAATGTATGTAAATAAATTATCAAAATGTAACTCAATGTTACAAGCAAGGCATTGTACATATAAAGGTATAATTGAATAAATAAATGATATAACTATTGTCTAAAAATCTCACTTAAATATTAAATATTTTTATTCTTTATTAAATTGATCGGATTTTAAAATATCCTAGTTATCAAATTAAAGAAGATTCCAATACACTAAAGTTTGCATTTTAGTGGCTTGTCACTTTAATTACTATTAATCGTTAAAGGTCTAAACAATCCAATTTTGGATGCAATATATTCTTTATGTATTTGACATAGAAGGTTCACAAAATGAAATAAAGTAGTGACAAAAGTTGTATTGAGCATGATAAGATTTAGATTTTAAAATGATATCCAAACAAATAATGCTAAATTTGTTGAATTATCAATCCAATGATGTATGTCTTGTCATACTTTAATTCATAATATGTATTCCATGAGTCAAATATGGTACTACATGTATGGTCCTCTATAGACTTTGAACCCCTAAGAGCATCTACATTGCAAATACAAGATATAGGCCCAACAATGCCAAATTGTAGGCATGGAATAGAGCCTGTAATTGGTCTAGTTCTTTTGTTAGCAACTCCACTTTGGTTCAAGTCTCTTACTTTGAAACTTACATTTCTTCATTTTCACATTGAATCTCAAGCTTTTGAGCATGCATTTCTTACTTGTTTTTCTTTTTAGAAGGTGGGAGGTTTGGATCTCTGTAATCATGGTTATGGTTTAGAGAGGCATGTTGTGGGCTCTTTACATGCTATCAAAGTGTTAGTATATGGTGCGAAGGATCAAAATACAAAGCCCAAGCCTTAATTTAGGAGCAACCAACTACAATTCTGTTGAAGAATCATTTATTCCTTTTAAAATCAAATTTTACAACTATGTGTTAATAGTCCCTTTTAACAATTGCATAAAGGATGCTCTAGAAGAGCTTGCATCCACTAGATCAATGATGAATTTTTTCAAGAGCTTATTGCCAAACCTATATGAAACGGATGAAGTACAGCTAAATATGTTTAAAAGGCAATTTTTGTTTATTCTTCAATGATGCAACTTGTGTGGTCACTCAATGCTTCATGATTCTTGTGCAAGATTTTGAATGAGCTCCTATATTGATGGGATGAAAAGAAAAACTAAGATGCAAAAATAAAGATCTCATGCCAAAAATTCTATTTATGCAAAAAATTACTTTGCCACAAAAGTTTAGAATCTCCAAATGCCTTCATGTCAAGAATTCTTGGAGGTAAAGTTAGGAATAATGACCAAAAAACAATGCAATTTCTCATAGCATTCTCATTATAAAAATGTACATATACTCTATTTGACAATTAGGGTTGCAAAAAATATTTCTATAAGCAAATGTTGAAATTATTGAGATTTTAATTTTTTTTGAAAATAATTATATTAAAAAAACAAATATTTCAATTTGTAGGCATATTTGCCAAATTACATTTGCCAACTTTAATTAATAAGTCGACAAGGAGTGCCAACCCTGGCCACCGGTATTGCAAGATTTTGATGTGTGCATTTAAGGGAAAAGTTGCATCACGTTTGCTTTTAAACGCAGGTAGCGTGGGCCGGCCGCTGCCGCAAGCCCTAGCTCAGCGAAGCCCTCTCCGGCGTCTCTTTCTGTCGTCCCTTGGACTCACTGCCATCGCCCATTCTCGTCTGTCCCTCCCATTCCTGCTCGCTTTGTCTGTCGCAGCCGCAACGCCAGCGACTGCCGCACGCTCCTGCCGTATCCGTCCTTCTTTACGGTGTTCGAAATGGTGCCCAATTGAGCTCAGGAGCTTGATTTGGAGGTACTAGGGTTTGTAATTTCCGTGTATGTGCGATGGAGTCCATGGACGAAGCTGAACCATGACCAGAGTATATTTTTCAGTTTTTATTGTTCAATTTTTATTGAGATAGTTTGGGAGAGATTAATCGACAGCGGTGGCACATCGGGATTGCCGAGTTTGCGAGGTGGTAGGGTTTGGCGTCTCGGTATGCGTGCGATGGAGTTGAACTCATGAATATCAGTCCACAGCGCTTTTGTGGAAGAGTATTTTTATCGTTTTTTTATGTTTCCATTTTTGCTGAGCTAGTTTAGAGATCGATATGGACAGTGCATCGGGGTTGCAGAGTTTAGGTTCAGAGAGAGAGACATGGATTGACGAGGAGGTGGACGCTCTGTTAGACGTGTGGGGCAACACGTACATTCACGTGAACAGGGAGAATCTCGGGAAGCGGCATTGGGAGACCGTGGTGCGTGAAGTAAATGCGCGTCTGGCGCATCAGCGAGAGCAGCCGCAGATGAAGAACAAGATTGACTCGTTGAAGAAGCGGTACAAGCGGGAGAAGTCGAGCAAAGGCGAGAATGACCGCAATTTGATTACATGGAAGTGGTACGATCGCTGTGACTTGTTGTGGGGGACTCCGAAGCGGGAGATGGTCAGTATTGGAGATCCGGAAGTCGTAATGCACCAGGACAGTAGTAATCGACTAGTTCCATTCCTGAATGCAATGCCGCCTGAGGTGAATGGCGATCAGGGAGTGAAAGGAGCGGCTGCGTCGTCGAGGATCGGGGATTGTCATGAGGAGCGTCTGCCAGAAGTTTCGCCTTCCCCTTGTGCGACTTTTGGCCGCGGCAATAAGGTAGGGAACCTTTTGCCGTCTCTTTCTTCTTATTTTAGAGGTGTCCATTTGACGAATAGACTTTTTAAAGGAAATTAATGTTCTTCCTGGGTGTATCTTGTCCTGATTTTGAGAGGATTCCAATGCACAGAAATATGTATTATTTGGATATGGCATGAATTAGTTATGAATTGTTGAAGTTAGAAGTGGTAGGGTCCAATCACAAGTGTAGACTGACCATGGGTATTGTATCTTCTATGTAACTCATGGAAGAGTCTTTGCCAGTGATAGTATTTCATTTCGTACAAGTCCGGTGTTTGGATCCTTGCATTGTAAATGAGTAAATGCAATTGCAAAGGACCGTGTACGTTTAATTCCCTACCTTGATAAGGTAGAAAGACCCCCTTCCCGTCACTTACATGGGGGAAGAGTTGCCAGGGGACAGATGTTGGAAATTATATTTTTCTTCTGTATTGAAAATCAGGAATTTGATGGATAGAAGCATATTTTTGGAACAAAAAGCTGTATGTATTGTGAATTCAGAAAGTAGGAATGTAAGGATGCCCATTTTTATCATGTAGAGGAGGTTATTTCCACATCCAATTGAACCCTAGACCATCACCTAATATTTGGTTATGATCCGTGGAGGCTCTTTGCAAGGGAACAATTTCACATCACTTTTTTCTAACAGATTCTCGTTTACTTTGGGGGACGAATTTCAGATAGGTGATGGAAATGGGTGCTTCCACCATAATAGCAATGCAGGTAGTGTTGAGCCAGGGAAGGAGAACGTCAAACGCAGGAAGCTGGGAGGAGCTACTCTCACAGCGCAGAGTGTGGCGAAGATTGTGCAAGGTTTTGCCGACACTTACGCGCGTGTTGAGCAAGCCAAGATGGAGATGACTATGGCCCTGGAAGAGCGCCGGCATCAGTTTCTGGAGAGAATGGAGGAAAGGCGACTGGAGAATGAGGAGCGACACATGGAGAGGAAACTCAAAATGGAAGAGCGCCGACTGGAGTTGCAGCAGAAGCTGATGGAGCAGAAACTGGAAATGCAAGAGAAGCACATGGAGAGACGAGAGAATCTCAAACTGGAGCTTCTGCGACTACGCCTGCAGGTTATCGGACAGGGAAAGAAATTACCACCTGGAGTGGAGCAACAGGCGGTGCAAACATGCGAGAAGTTCAGTAGCTCAAATATCACAACATGCATCTGAACTTCTGACTTTCATCTGTGTAAGGTAGGGGCATTCAAAATCGCGTCTTTTGCTCTTGACCATAGTTCCCATTATTAGACTTGCCACATTTTGGTTGATGTTCTTGATGGCGAATGGAAGAGGATTCCAATGCACCGAAGAGTACGTTATTTGGATACTGTATGCAAATGTTACGAAGTCTCAACAGTTTTATTGGCAGATGTTCTGAAATGGCTTCGTTGACAGTAGGTACATATTGATTAAGGGGATGTGTGCTACACCAACATCTGATCAAGTGGCGCTTTTGGGTACATGGAGATTTTAGGTGTCTTCTACCTTTTGTAGAAGTCTTTCAACTCCACCGGCCCTTAGATTTGTAGATAATTTACAGACTGTACAGAAAAGGAAATGGTTGTAGATAGGCTAAGCTTTCATGGTGGTCCTGGCTTTGCCTCTCTCTGCGAGTGTCTGCTTGGAGTATACGAAGAGTAGTGCATCTGCTTGAACGCTCGTCTGCAGAAAAACTGGTTTGCAGTAGTGTACCGTCTGATGTGCTTGTCTCTCGTTTTCATCGCGCGTCCAAATAACGAAAGCAGGTGGCGGAATCTTAGGGATCTACGGTCTGTTCGGCGGCCTCTACAAGGTATGATCTGATGTTAGCCAATGCGAAAATAAATACCGTATTTCAATTGGATTGTTGGCAATTCAGTTTGATGCTTTGAAATTTATTATTGTGGCGGTTTAATAGACATTTCATTAAGTTGCGGTTTGTAGATTTCAAGCATCTAATATATGTATTTGTTGTCAGGACATAAATAAGTTTTTGCAATTCAAACCACTCGGGTATGATTTTTAATTCGATTTTGTGCATTTTTCAATGTTTGCAGCAAATGTGTGGACCAGGGTGGTGGGTTGGGGATGCACTGCTTTCAGTTAGGAATTCGCTTTTTGAGAAGGTTCTCACTTGCATCATCTATTGTGTACCTTATGTTCTTAATATTTTGTATATGTGGGTCTCCAGTGTAGCATACGTAACTGCCCTGAAACGAGACCCTCCAAACTTTGGAGTCCAAAGTGAAATCTTGGGCGAGCCTGCCCTGCAAATTGAGAGTATTGTGCACTCCTTTCCATTTTGTAATAGTTTCGTCGCTGGTTATTTGATCATATGATATGTAATGGTATGCAGATCGCAAACCCTCAATGAAATTATGGACATCGGCGTACAGTATCTGACAGAGTGACTCCCTTTCGTCCCTGATTGCCGATCTTTGGCCAGTCCTGAAGTTGCAATGACAAAGAACAATACTACTGTAACCTCAAAGTTAGAAGTCGTATGAATCATTAATGAAGCTTGATGCAGATGCAGTTTGAGGTGCGCTTTTACGTTTTCCGTATGATGCAGCTCTGTGTTGCCACCGAAGTTGCAGGCTTACTATTTAATTATAACGTTGTCAAATCCTTTCTATCTGCATTCAAATCCTCTGCTGGAAGTGAAACCCCTCATAATCATCCTCTCACGGTTCTGTCAATGTCGATGGCCATTGGAGACGCCAGCAATACAGATTCTAAATTATCGTAGTCAGAGATGTGGGCATGGTGTTGCCTGGCAGGACTGCATAGCATTATTCACTCGTGCTGTGAGGGTGCCTTACTGCCTTTACCTCCTTCTCCCTCTGTCTCAAAATAAGACCAGTGTGTCCTTTGTATTTTACAAAGGAAACACTGGTCTTATTCTGAGACAGAGGGAGTACAAAATTGGGGACTCTTGCAAAGGCTCTGGCCAGGATCGATAAGTTATTTATAACATGACTGGTCTAAAACAAGTAAAATTCAATTCTCTGAAAGGGATATTCCAGTGTTGACAGAGATGGTACACATGAGGTAGATGAGCCCATTGCAGTGCGAACTGAATGGCTGTGTCGACCTTTGTGATGGATGAAAATTTTAATTTCATTTTCTCGTATACTCAAGCCGAAAGGAAGGCGTTTGCAATTGAAAAAAAAAATTCTAACATAGGATGAATATGGTATGTTATGAATTTTTGAACCTGAAATGTCTATGAAGAATGTGAAGTTGAGGAAAGAAAAGAGCACCCAATTAGGAGCTAGAAATCATGTAGAAGGTATGACACCTTTTTTTCTGTTGTTTGAAGAACAAGAGTAGAAACTTGGAAAACACCATGAGATATGGAATGTAGGATGAAGGTGCAGAATGTAGTTGAGGTGTGGAATGCAAGATGAAGAACAAGAGAATATATTTAAATGGTGAAATAGATGCTTATTGCACAAGGGCCACTTACACCAAGACACCTTGTTGAATTTTTTCTTATTCTTAATCATGCCTAAGTGTATACTCAAATGTTTTTATTTGTATAGACTTAACCCTTTAATGCTTCAATGTCCCAATTATGGACAATGAATAAAGAGGTACTAGGGACTTTTTTGACCACATAACTTTTCATTCATTGAAATCAATGCTTGACTTTGCACTTTTTGTAATGCAAAATTGATGAAAGTGAGGTAAATCATGTATATTTATAAAGATATAAGCAAAAATTTGCAAAAATTCAAAAAAGGATTTAGGCGCTAAGGGATTGAATCTAGATTCAATTGAAGCCTATATATCACATCCTCTAAATGGTTCAATGGGAGAGGTTTACTGTGATGCATTCCATAATAAGGAAGGAGGTCTATAAAAGGTGCCCATTTGAGAGGTGATTATTAATTTGGGGAGGTTAGACTTCTTTAAATTTTTTTCAGTAATTTTTTCTGAAAGGCAAATGGAATTGCCATCTAATCCAAGTCGTTTCATATTTTTGGGACCTCTATGGATTTAGTTATGATTTTTTGAAGTTGAATGTAGTGTTTACTTTGTTTCATATTTTTTTGAACCTTTTTGGAATTAGTTATGAACTTTCAAAGTTGAATGTAGTGTTTACTAAAAGCATCCACCTCTTGAAATATACACTATTGTACATTGTTGATGCAATGAGAAAGCAACCACCTCCTAAAATATACATTATTTATGCATTGTTGGTGCAATGAGAGAATAAAACATACCATTGTTTTAGAAGACAATTTTAGAGCCCAAGTGCTTTATAGACCTCCTAGTTTATTGTCCTAGGTAGATTCCATAAATAGTACCACTATCAAAGTGAAGTTCAAAAACCTTCAAGAATCTTTTGCAAACATGTTCCATTTGTAGTAGACAAAACAAACTTGAGAAAGCAATCTACTTATGCATGCTCAACAATCAAATCAATGGGGGGTTTTCATTGTTTTTGGATAACACACAAAGTGATCTATAGTAGAATAGTGAAGCTATATACATCCATTAACATAGATGGAAACAAACATATTCATCCACATTAGAGCAGTATTTTGTAGCAATTGAAAGATTTCATCCAGCAAAAATATGGGAATCTATCCAAATATTCCCTAAAAAAACTGCATAGGTTTTGAGTGATAAATCGCCCAAAATAAAAACACTGACAGCACTGCAGCAATTTCTTGAGATTATATCACGAGCACGAAATTAGATGTCGGGCACTCAGTAACTCCTGTAGCTTGGTGTAAATACTATTCGTAACCAGTACTACATAACTCGCATTCGACTCCCGGATTTGAGGCTCGTGGACATCACTATCACAATGACAAAGGTACCGGAACATGTTCGTATTCAATGCACTTCTCCAAATAGTGCTACAAATGTAGTTCTTGAGCAAGCTACAGGTGTTATACACTACAGGCTACAATGGATGAAAGTGTGAATGCAACGGCAAACACCAAAGCAGGAAAAGGGTGTAAGCGTATGTCTGGTTTTAAAGAGACTGCTGTCAACGTCGACTCATGGAAATGGACCAAACTCCCAAAAGCTGCGCTCCCAAAGAGAACTACCATACTTGCAAGCGCTGCAGGCTATAATTTATTGCACGTGAAGAAACTATATTACAAAGAGGCAGCTATTCTTGGACACCCATAGCAAACCAACCCGCAACTTTTCCGTTGCTCTGCTAATTCATGGGCCACAAACCGATGTACAAATAGAAACATGGGCACACTGAGTGTAATCTACCCTGGCTCGGGGAACACTACTCCACCCCTTCATCAATGATGCATACCTGGCTGTTGCATGGGGTAAGCGATGTGGGGTGCCATACCCATCTGCTGCCCAGGCATAACAGGTCTCGGGAGATGGCCCCTGGGACCAAACGGGACATGCCCTGGAGGGGGCAGCATTACAGGAGCTCCAACAGCCGTTTGTTGGCCCATCATTTGCTGACCAGGGTACATTCCGGGTTGCATTGTGGCAGCACCGGGTCCAGGTTGACCTGTGATAGGGCCTTGCCCTTGTTGGGCAGCATCTCCGTTATTCACACTCGTAATGTCGTGGATGCTGGATCTTCGCTTGTCCTTGTTGATCGAGTTCAACCTTATGAAGTATTTTTGAGCGTGACTTGCTACCTGTGTAGGGGTCCTTGAAATGACAAAGTTTCGAGATATACTCCGCCAGTCTCCCTTCCCAAATTTGGCCAGCCCTAGCAGAAAGAGTCTGCAAAGACAATTTGGTCACATTTCTTTTGATTAGATACACAGTTCGTGGATCACACAGAAAACTTGAAACAACAACGAAGACAGCAGGAAGAAATTGGATTAAAAAGGAAAGGCTATAGTCAACAAACTCGAGAGTGCATCGATTACTTCTGAAATTATATTGGATAGAATACATGAATTCATCGAATTACATCGTGACCTACGCCAAGATTTAGGGTTCGTATAATGGTAAATTATCATACGTCAACGGTGTAGACCCTTCATGTGAGCACTTCTAATTTCAGCTTGAGCACTTGGGAGGTTAAGCATGTCATCAGGTGGACGAAGAACCTAGTCACAAACCTCCTAAAACATACGTAGTGCCCGCACTGCAAAAATGTGTAAAGATTGGACTATCTAGAAAGTATGCAAAAATGAGGTAAAAATAACAGGAAAAGGTTATGCACAATGCATATTTTCAATTGCTGTAAACTCCAGAAAAAAAAATAAGCTCCTGATTTATAATTGCAAAGGATGCACAACAAATTCACAGTCTGAAAGGTAAGCCATTCCCACCTGTGTTCCTCCTCTGACCAAGGAATGCCCTTCCTTCGCTCCTGGTCAGCGGGTTTAGATGACACGCCCTTTCCTCCCAACGCAGAATTTCCATTGCCATTTGCATTAGCGCCAGGCCCTGCGGCTTGACCTGAAAACCCTGTCCCTTTCTTCACACCCGGACTGTCGGATGCAGCACCGTCCTCAGATAATGAAAGCGACGATAAACTGTAATTAGGGAGTGCAACTCGTCCGGAGTCTATCGAATTAATATCTTCCTGTAATATTTCAAAGTGCCGCTTCACCTCCACTGCATCCTTCCCAGATACCACTGCTGCAATCTGATCCCATCGAGTGGGACTGTCTTGCTCATAAACATTAAGTGCATTCTCAAACTCTTTGTCTTGTTCGCGAGTCCAAACTGAACCATTCACTGTCGTGAGAGACGACTGCGACTCCGCCATAGAAATTATTTTGATTCTCAAAAACCTTCGATATAAAGATTTCACTACTAAAGTCTCAAAATACTTTAGCAACGAAAGGGAGTGGTAGCCAAAAGAAGAATATCCGTAACTAACTACTATGCTTCCTACCGAAATCTCTTACACTTCGCCACACGACCTACGACCTGCAACCACACCCTCGCCCAAATTTTGCGCACATCAGGTCCCGAACACCGAATCGAGAAAGCTAAATTAAGCAACGAACAAACTCAAAATAATCGACAAAAATCGTAGAATAAACGAAAAAGTAACTGCCGAGAGCATTTACGCTCAGCTCGACTGCCGTCGTTACAGAATACGAGCACAGATCTCAACCAAACCCTTCCATTTTCAATTTCAGTTCTCCGTACCGGAATTAGAATCCAGTCCGAGTCAAAAACCAAACAACAAAACCCCTGAACATGCAAGTCAAAAACTCTCTAAAATCAAAATTGAACATGCACGATCGGGAAATAACGAACCTGCTCACCCTTCCGTCGTCTTCAAGCTCCCTCCTTTCGGTGGAGCAGAGTTCTAGGTTCGCCAGAGACATGGCCAAAACAGAAACTTCTTTTGCTTCCTCAAAACAAAAAATGCGGAGACATTGGAAAGCTTCCGGAAGAAATGAAAGCGAGGAAAATCACCGAAAACTTCGTTTGATGCTGAAGCAGCAACACCACGGAGCGCTTCTTCGAACCCTAAGAATCCTCAACAAGCTCAAACTTCGGCACTTCCCAGGAGAACGAAGACGCGAAATCAGCTCTTCAGTTCCGTCGGTCGGTCGGTCTCTCCGGACCATCCCCCCAACAGAAGAAGAGAGGCGGAGTGTCTATTGATGTTCGGTATCATCCGGGTATCATTGGATACCCGGTCGATTGGTTTGGGGTTGTTACAAGATTCCTCTGCATGTCTGATCCAGAGATTTGTATTATTTCTTTCATTTTGTGCAGGAGCGGATGAAGCTATTTCCTTGCATGGATGCGAATGAAACATGTAAATATGGATGAAAAGTAGTTATTCATCCTAAAGTAGCAATACTATCTCAATTTTGCAGCAATTCATCAATTTTTTTTTCTACACAATTTTTTTTGACATTTTTGTAGTGTATTTGAATGAATACTATAATCAATGAGAAAAGAAAACAAAGTGATATTGTCCTTGCTCCTAGGATTGTTACAAGAAACACTTGTCTTTTTTTTGTCCCCTTGGCCTTAGACAAGTGGTTTTATGCTTATAGCATTTGTGTTGTATGTTTGTTTTCTATGAAATTTGAAATGGAGGTATATGTAGTAGTTGTAGACATTGAGTAATATTTTGAATTTTTTTGAAATTAGTTTATTATTTTTAAATTGCCCCAATTGGATGTCTACCTTGGCCATTTTGGAGGGTTTTAGTACTATTTCCGCCCCCAAAATGCAAGTTTGAAGGTCAAAATTGGGATGCAAGGACTTCTTCTAAAGTTACACAAGCCTATGAAGAAATTTTCTGAAAATAATAATGTTTCCACCTTCCACATGTGCTCAAAGTGCACTACCTTTGTGCATGTGCAGAGAACACAATGATTTTTTTCCTACAACGCAAATGGTTTAGAAGAAGCATCTTCAAGTTAGAGAAAATGGTGTGTATTTTTTGAAGATTTTAAATTATTTTTACTATTTTCGAAAATCAAATTCCAAAGTATCTATTTTTTGTATTTTTCACCACTCTTTTTTTGTGCATAACTTTTAGAGACAAATTTTTCTAGGCCTAAATTTTTACATACACACTATTTTGAATGCTTTGCAAGTTTTATTTCATTTTTAAAAATTTATTCCAAAAGTTACAGTACTCCAGTATTGAGGCCGTTTTGAGCCAAAAACTGCAAGTGTTTCTTGCAACTACCTCCTAATGGAATGACAAGGTATGGTGAGCTAAGACCATTCCTTTCATAAAAACTTATTCTAAAATGGGGTACATAATGGGGGTTCTAATGTACTAAGAGTGGGATAATTGCACACTATGTAGTATATAATGTCTCATGATGTACTTGAGGTGCATAGAAATGCTCAATTTGTGTTAGTTTGCATCAAAAAATTTATATTTGCAAAAAAGAAATACATTGGCAAATCCATGCCTTTTTTCATAAATAATTCATAAAATTTAATGAAAATTTTAAGACAAATTTCCCCTCACAATTTCCATAAAATGTATATTTACAAAAGCAAAAAGTAAAAAATATGCTATTTTGAACTCTTCAAAACCAAATTGAGGTTCTAAATTTCAAAGTCAAATATAAAAATTCAAACAATACTAACACTATTTTTTTGGCAATATAGCAATTTGGGCCAGCTCACTACAAACAGGATTTTTATTTTTTCCTTTCAATTTTTACACAACATGTGCCCAAGGAATAGCTTTAAGTCACAACAATCTTTATAACTTTTGACTACACGATTAAAAGGTTATTGCATGACATTCAATTTTTATTGTTCAGTGGGAAGCTTGGGCAGCTTTAAAAAATAAAATTTTTAAGAAATACAAATTTGAAAATGGTTTTCTAGATTTATATATACAAGAAAAGCTTTGAATCATTCTATTTTGATTAATAACATGAAAGTTATGAGGAGTTTTAATTTGTGGGTAGTTATGAAATTTCTACTCTATGATAAACTTTGAAGTCTTTTATTTTAACTTAATTTTCAATATTTTTGAAAAAAAAATAACAATGAATGTAGATTGTTTATTACAAAATTAAAACCATTGGATGGAATTTTTCAATTTCATTATCGTCAGTGACACGGACCCCTTGTACGTTCCACAATCGTGCCCTTGGATGTGATCCAAATTAGAAGCACTAATTAGTTTTGTCCCAATAGCCGTTGAAGCATTGGTAGAAGAATTTACATTTTCTTCAACTCAGCTTGACAGTCTCGTGGTCACCAATGACTTTTGTTGCCATCTTTGTAGAGTTGAAAAGATCATCCGTGTAAGCCTACAAAGTTAAGCCAAAACACTGGTGCTGATTGTGTTTCATATAATTGTATGAAACCTTCTTGAACTCCTTGGCCATTTGTCGGTTTCGATCCACCGTGAAAACGCATGCCAACTTCCACTAATAATATTGCATGACTAATGCATCCAATTGACTTTGAAGAATGTTATTCTTGGTATGCAAGTGCGTGACTTCCTCATTTGTATGGACCGTTTGGGAAGGTATCACTTGCCCAATGGATACATTCATGGTGGCACGCAATTTGTCAAATGTAGGTGGGAAGGACAACGAGTCCTGTGTTTCTGAGAGTGGTGCACCAGCTTATACTTCCAGTACCAATAGAAATACTCGTGTAATTGGGCACCTTTTTGGAATCAACATGCCATCAAAGACTCTAGCTATAGCAAAGTCCACTACTCAATCCATTTTGTAGCATCCACTTCTGTGTTCTCATCTTGTGCATGTCTTTGTCGATTGAGGCCCTCAATTGTCATCTTAGCAACCTGTAGAACCTGTCAAAGTTGTTCGATTTCACGTTGTTCCTTTGCAATGGTGTTGCTTTGTTCCTCGACTTGGGCAACCAATTTTGTGGAATCACCATAAAAAGAATTAATTAAATCATTCTTTTTGTCTAATTTAACCCTTAGATTGCATTTGGTGACTTAGACAGGGTCATTTGGATTGCAAATGTCTAGTCTGAAGGCAACTGCTCTTCCACCTTCAATATGGAGTGCTATGAGATTTTTGCAACTGCAGCATTAGCCAAGACTTCTTCCAAAGCTATCTGCGTGACCCTCCTTTTCTTGGCACGATTTACGGCCCTAGGATTCAATGGCTTTGGTGAAGTATGGATCCCATCAGAGTCTTCATCTGAAGAAGAATCTTTGGTCTCATATGCTTTGCTTGGTTGCTTGATTTGCGTCCTTAGGTATCCCATGCCGCCTTCTATATACCTCTTCATCCCCAGTGGTATAAATCAGTTAGCAAGGGTTGGAACGTGGACTGCTACACTTAATCCTTTCAGTGTCGACCAATCCATCCTCTTCCCAAGCTTTACTTCTGCATGGACGCCATGGCAAATAAAAAATGGCATTTTGTTCCATTTTACGTTGGGTTTGTTATACAAGACTTGGTAGACTTCCACGCAATAATTCCTGAATGCATCGTCAGTACAATGCTTCATACTTGCCCTGTAGAAGCGTCGATGGTAGTTGTATTGTTCTTCCGGAAAGATCTTGTCAATGTGACACCATTCAATGTATTGC
The DNA here is from genome assembly GCA_951230915.1 of Antitrichia curtipendula. NCBI lineage: Eukaryota > Viridiplantae > Streptophyta > Bryopsida > Hypnales > Leucodontaceae > Antitrichia > Antitrichia curtipendula. The sequence goes on along the minus strand of OX579634.1, from coordinate 49,497,272 downwards.
ACGCACAAATCCGCAGTCCAAGGGTCAGGTATCTCCTCCCACCCTTTGAATGCTACTTTTGTTGGATTGCATAGAACATGCAATTGCTTGGGATGCATCAATTCACTGCATTATTTTTGTCCTTCTCTTCTTTCCTCGCATACCCGGGTGTCGACATGGCTGATTGCGGCTTGCTGAGACGTGTGGAAATGTTTGTTGTTGAAGTGAATCTGAAAAAGCATCGATGTAGTAATAAAAAAGACCCCACGTTCACACGCACGCAACTAACTTGAATTGGGTGGAGGATAATGGAGCTCGTGAGGCAAAAAAGAATGGAGGGGGTGGGTATATATAGCCAACAGGGGGGCAGGGGCGCAAGAACAAGTTGGCGCAGGGAACCATATAAACCCTGCCCGACTCTCCATTTTTTTGCCAAGTCCATTCCCATGCCTCATCTGCCAACTCGCCTTGCGGCCTGCGCTTAGTGAGTTTGGTGGAAGTTTGGGCTTGGCCCAATTTGCATATCTAGATGTTTTGACCTTCTTTTTCAACTGGAATATTGGGTGACTTAAAAAAGTATTCATATACAAAGTGTTCATCTAAAACATGGCTGCGGAAGGAAGTGGTTTGTCTGGGAAGCGTCTGATGTATGTGGACTTGGATAGACCTTTTGAGGAAGAACTTCCACGAGTTGAGCATTCAATGGCCTCGGGGTCACTAAATCCTTCATCATCAAGCTAAAAGAAGTAGAAGACACTAAATCCTGCTTGGCCCCCTAAGGAATACACAGCTAAATGTCGGTCAATAGCATTAAATTACTTCAACATATGAGGTTTGAAAATGTTGTGTAGAAAGTTCTTCAACGAAGACGCAGATGGTTATCAAGCCCTGCTCTTAGATTTACAGGGGGAGATTGAGACAAAATTGCAATCGTCTGAGAAATTCAACAATTATTTGGATTTCTATGATCATCCATTGTAGTTGGATAAAACATTGCCGCAGCTGACTACAAATATTGTAGGTGCGTTTCATTATAGAAGAAAAAATGAAGGTAGAGCTTGTCCCTTAGACATCATGGACTTATGGAACAAGACTTGCTTACAAAATTAGAGGTGGTTCAAAAAGAGTCATAGAAGTAGTCAAGTTTGCGAAGAAAACAACCTCTATGGAAATACACAATGGAGAAAGGAATTTTGGATCAAAGCACAAAGGGATTAGTGGTTTGCTTCCAAATACGGTGAAAGTGGTACCAATGCTAGGAAATGAATTGGAAGGCGGGTATGGCAAAGTGAGGAGGCTGCGGTTGACTAGGGTACCAACCATTCCTAGCGAATTGGAATTCACAATGAAATCTTTGAAGGTCAAAGACGAGAAGGAGAAGTGCTCCCAAATCTTATTAGAGGCTACCAGATGTCCAATGCAGCATGCAAGCATCATTAGATTGACTTTCCTTAATTCAAAAACAATGGAAGGTTATTTACTTTGGTGGAATGGTGGATCTTGGGGGTCTTTTGTGTAGAAGTGTGATAAAAAAAATTCATGAATCGGTGCTAATTGTGGAGATTGAATCGCAAATGGATATCGGGTTGAGCAAGGAGCAACTTGAATGAGTTGCCACATACTGCAGAAATCGTCTGAACTTGGCATTTTCATTGCTGATGATTGTGCCAAAATGCCGTGAGGTAGACTATATACACAATGACATCTCACCAATCAATGTCTTGCTCCATTTTGATACTTATACAATATACATAGAGATATGTGATTGGGGCCTTTCTAGCTGAGTCAAGGAAAAAAAGCCATCAAAATACGGATTTCAAAAGTTGGAGATGGTATTGCAGTTGAAAAAAGGCAAACCATTTGTTGCTCTCAAATTGTTCTATTTGTTTGGAGATAAAGGCTTTGAGAATTCGCTAGAGGTTATGCAACAAAAGCACTTGTACTCAAAGGCTGTTGATGCCTATTCGGTGGGATGGAAGGTGGAAAAGATTTGGAAAGAAGAATGGGATAAACAATATTTTGAGAAAGAAACTTTCAAGTATATGAGTTTGAAGGCCAAATTGCAAACCCTCCGAGAAGATGTGAACAAAAGAACAACTATCCCTAATGTTATTGATCTACTAATGGGGAGACCATATAACTTCAAAATGCCCGAGTGTTGTTTTTGTATGAAGTAATTTGTTATTTTTAGTTCTTTTAATTTTAACATATAGTGTTATGGTAGTTAGGTTGAGAGCAAGGGATAAAAACTTCCATCTTTGGAAAGGATCATGTGTACTTGGCAGTAGCTAAATTCTACAAACCTATACTACGTATAGATATGTAAAGATATACATATATTTTCAAAATATTGTTGTATGCAATTTTTTTTCTTTATTAATATTGTAGAACCATGTGAATAATGGTGATGAATTCATATCCAAATTGTTGAATGATATAGTCATAATGGCACATAGCTTTGGCTCTATATAAAACATTGTAAAATTAACTAAACACATATGTGCCATATGATATTATGACAATATACAAAGTTGCTAAATGGAAATGAGGTGCATGTAGGCAAGAAAACAATTGGAGGCTGGTTCTAAATCCGAAACATGTTCGGATATAGGAATAAGGCGCCTCTAAAATTTTTAAATGAGCCACATAAGAGTTTGAATTGGAAAATTGTCCTTGACGTCCCCACCCAGCTTATTCCTGCGTCTGCGCCCAGTCCAGCGTCCCCACCCAATCCAGCGTCCCCGTCTAGCAGGGTTGACGAATTGGAACGTCTGGGGGCAAATTACGTCCAAAAATCGGACGTCCAGACGTCCGGACGCAGCGTCCGTGGACGTTGTTGCGGACGCAGCTGACGTAGTGGCCACCGTCCGACGGACGCAGACCACGGGACGGGTGGACGGGCGGACGGCGGTCGGCCGACGGGCGGTTCGACTCGGACGATCCAGCCGCCCGATCCAGCGGACAGTCCGTCCGTCCGCTCGATCGGATGGTCAGACCGTTCGTTCGAACTAACGAACGGTCCGGCCGCTCAATCCAGCGGACAGCCAGACCGTCCGACTGAGCGGACAGTAGGTTTGTTCGATCAATCGGACGACCTAGTCCGCTTCGGGAGGTTTGAGAGGGCGTCCGCAGCCGGACCTACTTTAGGTTTGGTGGCAGACGGGTATAAAGGCGGACGGCCCTTCCATTTTTCCTCACTTCTTCTCTCCATTTAGAGGTGGAACCCGTGTCGGACATTACAACCGTTGCTTCATTGTGCTGGTTGCTCCTATACGGGTGGAGAATGAGTCAATTATTTTTTGATATCACTTGTCGTCAGCCATGACAACGGAAGGTACGAGCAAGGGTACTGTAGCGATGACTTCAAGAGGTGGCAAGAACGCAAAGACAAAATCAAAGGGGACTGCCCACGAGCTTCACTGGGACATTTTAGATGATCCAAATATCAAAGCGGAGAGCGAATGGGAGAAGGAGGAAGAAACTTATTGGATCTCCAAAATCTGCAAAAGATATGTGAAAATGTATCACATCGACAAGTTGTGGCCTCGTGAGTTCTACATTATTCACACACGAGGGTTTTGTTGCAGGCCATCGAATTGTAAGGATGGACATTTTGTCCATCGATCACTTGAGGTTTGGCGGGCCCTCTTCAGGGACAAATCAATGAGTAAAGGTCTCATAAACTACAGCGTGGCCTCTATGGTGTATGTTGAGCTCATATTGGCTCGGAAGGTGGACTGGAGCACATATCCAACGACAACTACGGCTCCGCTTTTGCTTACAAAAGGGCAAAAAGATATTCCCGATTTGTATGATCCAAAGGCAAGTCCAAGTAAGGCACCAAAATCACAGAAGCGACAAAAACATGCTTTAATGCATGTTAAAAAAGAGATCATGGAGGGGGGAAATATTGGAGTACATTTGGATTCTACGAAGATTCCAACTACAATGTCAAATGCCACGGTGGAAGGTGTTGACAGAGAGGTGTTTTCAACTCCTCGGGCGGATTGGATATGCACACGCAATTTTACATCCGTGGGTGAACAAAGTGGTGCTTTAAGCATGCAGCCCATGAAGGAGGAACCGGTGACCCCGTCTGCACCACAAAAACATCGGGAAGAGGTTCGTCCCGAACAAATGGCAAGGGCCATAGCATCAATTGATAATATCATAGTGAGCGATGCTACGAATTTTATGACACAAGTACCTTGCAATCAAGACTTGCCAACCACACCGAGCCCCATATTGAGTCCCGTATTGGGCCCCGTATCGAGCCCCGTACTGGGCACCCTATTGGGCCCCGTATCGAGCCCTGTATTGGGCCCCGTATCAAGCCCCATGTTGGGCCCCGTATCGAGCCCAAGAGTTGAAGGGCAGATGTTGCCAAAAAATGGAAAGCAACTCGATGGCATGGCGCAAAATGTATCCATTGATGACAACCCATTGGATAAGAGCTATCCGCATTTGTCAACTCAAAATAACGCACAATTGGAGGATCTTTGTCGTTTGCCAATGGCGAGTGAATTGGAAAGCTTGTTGGAAGCTTCTTATTTGTTTAGGGCACATCAACAAGACATCTCTCTTTAACCAAAGCAAGTAATCAAGACAAATGAGGCCGGTCCTAGTAACCCCGCAAACAAGGCGGGCTTAACTGAAACCGTAAACGAGGCTGGACCGAGTAATCCCTTCGCCGAATACAGTGATGAATGGCCCAATTTTGTGATCACCTCAAAAAGATTGTCGATTACAGCTCAATTTGTAGCTAGCATTGCCCCCAAATTTATGGAAGTTGCTCAGATATTCACCAAATCCGGGCCCGAGTTGGTGGAAGGTGCCTTGTCGTTTTGGAATTTCGTCACGTCTATGAAACCATTATTGGAGGAGCGGGTCGAAAATAATCGCAAGCTGCTCATCTTCGCTGAAGAGAATGAGAAATACAAGGCCTTGAAGATAGAGCACGAGAAATTGAAAGAAGACCACAAGCAATTGAAGGATGCATTCAAAGGAGTGTCCGCTAATTATGAAAGATCTGCGAACGCACTGGATTCCCGATATGACACTCTAGTTGCTCAAAGGGAATTGATCGAGAAATTGGAGTACGAAATTGTAGCGCTCAAGCAAAAGAATTTGAAGGATGGAGGATATGTTCTTCCAAAGACCGGCGGAGCCATGCGTATAGAAGCGGTTGAGGAAAACAACCAAAAGGAAGTAATATCCGAAACCGCCATGGATAATCCTCCTCCCACATTCCAAGACGCGTCCATGCAAACGGAAGGCCACAAGTTTGAAGAGGTGAAGCATGAACTAGAGTTGGTAACTCAACAAAACGTCTATTTGGAGGCACAATGTCAGAAAATGATGCAAGTAATGGAGTTAGATAAATGCTTGCCAAAGAGCAGTTCCGACACTCGTTGGTTGACGTGGGTTCAAAAACTACAAGACAAACCGTCTGTAGTAACCCGAGCAATGAAGGGGCTTCTCAAATTAGCCATGAAGTCGAAGGAGCAATGCGATGCCATTTCCTCTGACCTCTTATCTATTAGAAGGATGTTTGAGGTACATCATTGGGGTTCAATTGACGTCACATATTGGGGGGACATGTCGGCAATGTTTGAGCAATTGAATGACGTGCAGAAGATTGCATCAAAGTCCATGAATTGGACCTTGGAAGTAGAAGAAGGTTGGGCCCCTTACAACACGCATTCAGCGCACATCAAAGAGGCGGACAAGATAGTAGTGCATGGTGAAAGTTCAAATACGGAACTATTGGAGGGTAAATGCAGCCTTTGTCTAAATCATTTTGGTCCCGAGGGCGCCTTAATCATGGGCCAATGTCGCCACACTTACCATATCACGTGCATAGTGAAATCATCCCTTGTTCGTTCGGTTTGTCCCGAGTGTCGGTCTCCTTTGAGCCCTAGGTTTTACGAAATGGTTGGGCACAAGGAGAGCATGCCCCCTAGCCTTGAACACAATCGATGGACCCTTCCACTTGACCAAAAGCCATTTCTATTCCAAAATTACATTCATTGGGGGCGACCTCTAATTTGGAATGCGCAAAAACTCATGCATGATGTTTGTGAGAACTACAATGACGAATTGGATGACTTTGATTGGATGACGCGCAATAGAGAGGTGGAGTTGCGGGCCAGGGGTATTGAAGACTTGGAGGCTCAAGAATTGTTTTATGGGGGGACACTAGAGCATCTCACATCAAAAGTTCTTCCAATTTCCTGAAAAGGAAGTGCGGAAAGGAGAAGATGGCGTCTGGATAGAAGTGCAACCATCCCAAGAGTTCAATGAGCAGTACGAAGCATACAATCACAGCTTAATAGGGAGAGCCCTCTTCTTATCAAAATTGGAAGAAGCTGTGCAAGTTCGTGCTGCTTTTAATGTAGATGGGCTATCAAGCACAGAACATGCACTCGTGGAGGTGGCAAGTGCATTTGATAAGAGGATCACCGACATTATAACGACGTGGAGGACTTTTCTACATGGCACAGGGCAAGCGATCTCGTTGACCCCTCGAGATGATGACAAAGCGGTAAATGCTATGATAAAAAAGATTTATTCGGCTTTGAGAGCGTTAAAGGCAGAGGAAGTAGATTTGTCTCCCACAAGGAAAAAAACCCGGAAGATGGAAGACGAAGATGACTACTCTCTAGAAACCAAACGACAATTCATCGCCGTGGACATAGAAGTCCGATCAGGAGGGGGCACAGGCTCCGGGTCGGGTGGTCCTCAAACTCGTAGAGCAAGTCGAAGACTTAAGGAACAAGAAGGTTAGAGGGTGCCTCTCATATTTCCGCAAACGGTAGCGATGATACAAAATAGTGTTTGTATTAGGGGGGTAACCAATGAAATTTGTTTTGTACTTATTTGAATCTCATGAGGATTCAATATTAGTAATGCACAACACTCATGGTATGGCATGAGTTGCTTTTAATTAATGTATAAATATTTATGCAATACAAATATGTTTGGATTTGTTTTTTCATAATGGTAAATTTTGCCTTCTTTATTTGTCAAATATGTTTATTTTGCGTACCTATTGCAGAAGATCATACCTATTGTACATTTGTACAAAATCATTTCAAGTTATTGTTATGTTATCTTCTATAATCCCATGCCTACAAATCACCCATTTTCATTTGCACATACATTTCTATTCGCGTAATCCACTTCTCCGCCTGTCTGCACACTTCAAACATCTTACCGAAATTGTAAGAACCGCCTATCCGCCCGACAGGTTTTAGATCGGCCTGTCCGCGGTCCGCCCGTCCGCTGAATCGACGGTCCATATTCCCGTCCGCCGACCGCCCATCCGCTGATCTGATGGCCCAGATTCCCGTCCGCCCGTCCGCTGATCCGACGGCTTCAGTTCGCCGTCTGCCGTCCGCCCGTCCGCTGTTCGGACGGACCAGATTCCCGTCCGCCGTTCGCCGTCCGCTATTCCGACGGCCCAACTGGCCGTCCGCCGTCCGCGTGACCGTTGTGGGAGGATTTTTTTTTTCCCATATTCAACGGTCACATACAGATGAAGACTATAAGAGTCCTGAAATTGACATTTGCAAACACTCCTAAGAAACTGAACGTTAAGATTTCCAAAGGCTAGGCGCTGCAATTTTTTGTGTCCCTTGCTTGGTAATGCATAGTTCAGTGGAAAGGGGGGCCTTGTTTTCCAAGGCTTTGTGCATAAATATTTGAACGATTTTACCCAATTGTTATCATTACGTTTTGAATTTAGGGTTTCAATACACAGAGCCTAAAACAGCCACCATGACCAAGGATTGGTCTTCTTGGTACAAAACCCTATCAAATGGAAAAGTACAATGCAAGGCTTGTAAATTGGTATTTGCCAAGAAGCCGGTCCGTATGTTTAGTCATTTCGGATATGCAGGCACATCGGGGAGTCGTAACATAGGAATCAGCCTTTGTACCCAAATGACATCTGAAGTTCGAGGTCTATTTGTTCGTTGCAATGGAGTGATTCCACAAAGAGGTACTCTACACAATGTGGATGGCAACGACACACCTATGCCTATGGTTGTTTGTGCTATGTCAAATGCCAGAGACACTGTGAACTCTACCGAAGAAGACTCATGCACGGCACCAGAGGAATATGTTGGTGGTTCTTCTCAAGGAAATCCAAGTACACAAGCATGAGGTGGACGTGGAACTCAGCGGACATCAAGCAGTAGGCCTCAAAGACAGAGTAGGCTAGTAGAGGGATTTGACGAAGCAAATAAACGCATTTTGAATGCAATGTGGGCCAATTTCTTTTATGCGGCAAACATACCATTTGCTGTAGCCCGAAATCCAGCCTTCAAAGAAGCAGTGAAGAAAACGGCGAAGTTTCATCAACCTTATAGCCCACCATTATACCATGATCTACGTCATAAATTGCTTGACCAAGTTAAGGTAGACTTAGAGGTCAATCTCCGTAAGCGGACAGAAACCAGTATCAGGAAGTTTGGAGCCACATTGTCTATTGATGGGTGGACCTCGGTTTCGAATCGGCCATTGATAATTGCCATGCTTGTGTCATCCGCGGGTGAGCAATTCCTAGGATCGGTGGATACAACTGGGAAAACGAAAGATGCTCCATATTTGGCTTCTATATTAGAGAGTTTTATAGAACAAGTGGGCCCTGCAAATGTAGTGCAGGTGAGTACAGATAATGCGGTTGTAAATCCAACAGCATGGAGTTTGGTATCTACTACCTATCCCCACATTTTTTTCCAAGGTTGCGTGGTGCATGCCTTGAATTTGTTGCTAAAAGATTGGGCAAACGAACAATGGATTGATGACGTCGTGAAAGATTCTCGAAAGATAGTCAAATTCTTCAAAAAGAGGCACATGCCGCTTGCGATACTTCGGAAATATTCGACGCAGTACAACTTGTTGTTGGCGGTGGAAACAAGATTTGCCTCGAATTACAACATGGTTGCACGTATGCTCAAGGTGAAAGCACAATTGCAACAAACTGTGACGGACCCGCAATGGAAGGAATATGCTAGAAAGCACTCGCGAAAATCCAAAACTCGTTTAGAATCCGAACGGGTGAAGAAGACCATTCTAAATGGGCATTTTTGGCATCGTTGTCAAAATTTGAAGATGTGACAGCTCCAATTGTCAATGCTCTTCGTGATTTGGATGCGAAGACACCATGCATGGGCAAAGTGTTACATATTATGAGGAAACTAGAGAAGCACGTCCTCGCTTTAGACAAAGAGCCTTTTTATTTGGCTTTGGATAAAGCCATCCCGTTGGTGAAGGTGTTCTACGAACGACGTGATATGGTGAAGACCGATTTACATTATGCAGGAGCACTTTTGAATCCCTACCTTCTTGAAGACAAAGAACTAGTCGACAACACCGATGCCATGGCTGCATGCAAGCGCGTTTTGATGCAAATATGTACACCTTCAGAGTATGCAAAGGTGGTGAAGGAATTTGTAGCCTTCTGCCATAGGGAATCTCCGTTCCACAACATGTTGGATCCGAGTGAACAACAATTGTCGGCGCATGCTTGGTGGGATTTTGAGGGCGCGTGCGGGAAGCTCATTGCTCCAATTGCCAAAAGGATTTTGGCCCAACCGGTATCATCGTCTTCATGTGAACGAAATTGGAGTAGCTACTCTTTTGTTCACAACAAATATCGGAACAAGTTGAAGCCACAAAGAGCACAGGATTTGGTATATGTGTATACCAATTCCAAAGTCCTCGATGCATCAAAGCAAAATGACGAGAAGAAGTGGTACGATGAGAACCTCGAGTCGGAGGATTCGGCCTTGTCTTCATCGGAAGACGAGGGTGGTGAATCCGGTAAAGAAGTTGATCCCCTCATGGACGATGAAGATGACCACGGCATCCGTAATTTCGATGATGAACCGCTTCGAAGCCCACCTCATTATGATGCAGACATCGGAGATTATTGTGAAGACCCTTACAAGTTTCCGTTGGATGAGGACGACTGTGAATATGACGAAGGTGGACCTTCCATAGCTAAATACTTAGATGGAACCGGATTGTTGCGTAGTGAAAACATTCTAGCAAATAGGGAAAATACTCATGCGAAGGTAGCGGAGGAAGATGAGGAAATGGTTATAGGTGATGAAACTCCCCAAATGGATGAAGTGATTCGAATACCCGAGTGTCCATCCATGACAACGGTAGGAGCGGAAGAAAATGATCAACACGAAGACATGAGAGAGTGTGGGGTGAAGTCCCACACAAATGTGGTCAACCAAAATATTGAATTACCAAGGGCATTGACAAGTGAAACTATTGGACTTTTCGGCATTTAAAATGCCCAAGCACCTCGAATAGAGGAAAGTCAAGATCCATGTGTATTGGAGTCTGTGTGCCCAATGCCACACCGCAACGCCAAAGGCATGAAGCACCTCGTGCGAGATCCTCAATTACCATCACGTAGCGGTCCTTGACATGCACTATATACAAGCGGTAGCACGACTTTGAATGGTCCTGGAGACTCACGGTTCAAAGAACAACATTTGAGCAATTTGAAAGAATTGCACATTGGAGCCAATCCCAATCCATCCGTTTCATCATACAACGATGATGTGCAAACATTGGAGTCTATGTTTCGTCGATTTTCTAGCCATGCAAAGCATTCTCCGATCAAATTTTCAAACCCTACAGTGGAAGCTTTGTCCGCAGAGAAGACAAACATTCCAGGAGGTTCGGAAGCACGTCCACCCGCGGTGAAGGAGTCCAAAAAAGCTAAGAGGAAAAGAATAATGGAGCCTTTTGCAATCTCTCCATTGAAAAAACAAAATGTAGGTAGAACCCCCCTTGATGCAAGTCTGCCTCTAACCAAGCGAAAGGTGAAACCAATCCACGATCTTAAGGGAGGTATTGGAAAGTCTCTACTAAAAGTCAAAAGGGATCATAAGTTAGGTAGACCAGTGAGATCAAGCACATCGAAACAAGTACAAGAAGGAGGAGGGAAGATTGTACAATCTTCATCAGATAGTATGCAAAATTCATCCATTGATGATGATTCCGGATGGGATACAACAGGTCATAGTAGCGGGGCTGAAGTCAAAGGAGATAGTGACTATCAACCATAGTTTATAAAGATTGAGAAGATGTAAACTTGGGTGTTTAGTTTTTTACCCTAAACACATTATGTTATGACAATTCATTGTTCGAACTTTAAGTTTGTAATACAAATTTGCTCATTCATGTTGTGCACACCATCAAAATTTT